>VNWX01002901.1:0-11152 GCA_009869905.1 Ceratophysella communis | reverse complement strand
GATTCTGCTTCAGTAAAATGTTAAACTTTTTGCATATAGGCCTTCTACATCTGTTCTGGGGGCGGTGTGAGTTACGGTGCTTGCACATCTAAAAAAGTCAACAGACAGACAGACGGACCGACAGACGGACAAGACCATCCCAGTAGACCTTCTGGTCTAAAATCAAGTCAATAAATCGTTTATTGGATTTTGTTATTGGTGAATAAATGCAAAAATGAATTTAAATTAATGAACCAAGTTATTAAACCTGCCCATTTGCCCTTAGAAGTCACATGCACGTTATGTATAAAGAATATTACGTCATTTAAACGTACATTTAAAAGAAAAAAAACCCGATTTTGACAATTATGAAAAATTAGACATATAAACAAGAAACATAATTTGGTCTACGACAAAGACCGTAATCCATCTTAGATTCCTTCCACGTTGAAAGGCGTGAATTCGGCTACAAGTCGAGTGCTGCACAGGTTCTAGGTTCTTGACATCATTTTGAGCTGATTCAAGAGCCCAGGGGCAATTGATAAGACAGAAATAGGCATGTCTTCATTTCGAAAGTTAATAAATGGATATTTAAACTTAAAACTCTCTAACTTTTAATTTCTGGGTTTGTGAGTTAACGAAAAATTTCAACTTTCGGACTTATCTTTTGAAACTTTTCATGACATTGCTTATCAATGGTCGTGACATTGAACCTTTTCATGTTTACTTACTTAGAATTTTTTTAAGATCTAACACCCAAATATGCTTATTATTCGATCAATAATAATAAAGCGAAATTATCTGGAGTTCGAAGGGCTGGCTAATTGGCTACTCATTAGCTTTTAGAAGTGCTTCAAAACAATTTTATTAAAGTCTGTGCTCTATTACCGAAAATAGTCTTCAGATTATGTAGTGTTCAGTTAAACCAGGAAAAAATTTGAAATTCTTGAATATATTTCGGATTATGAACCATTTTGTTCTAGATTTTGTTCACGTGAGTCCTTATCTGTTAACGCTGGGCATTCTCGTAGACCCTTAATTCATTAAATAGGCCCCGGAGGAACCACCTCGTCCTCAAAGAAACGTCTCTGAGACAGGATCATGAGAGGAGTTATCTGATGTTGAATCAGCTCACTCTGATTCACCCATAATTTCATCTCGTGTGGTCGTTTTTATATCGAAACCAACCTATTGTTTTCGCTACTAAAAATTTTACAATCGCCCTCTGTCAAGTATATCCAATGTTTTAAGAGACACGAATCCTTTTCAATTCACTTTTACAGCACCACAACACATTCGTCTACCACCTAACCCAAATCTGATACCTCCGATCTGTCTACCATCGATCAATCTAATGTCCTATTAGCCACCTGGGTTTCTGAACCGAAATAGAGCTAATGGAAATCGCGGAAGACGCAGAGCACGTTACAGAATAATGCCTACACTGGTGACCCATTTCCGCTACATAAGGGTCATGGTGAATTTAGATCGCGCTCAGGTGGACCACGTAAGCTCGAAAGAGCTAACCTACCTGCTGCTGACCTTAATTAACACATTTGTTTTTCTCAACATACCAGCCCTTTTGAACCTGTAAAAGACAATCTTTCATATAGTGTGCATCGCACAGAATTTCAGCAACTCAGTGCTCTAACCGCGATGTTGGAATATTCGGCCAGATACATCACGTTTAGCGGGTATAAGAATCTACAATCCCCGACCCCACCGTTACCCCAGCCGTAATTGCCTCGGCTAAAACCAGTTGTTGTGAGCCATTGAGTTCCGAAATGCTGCACCCCTACCCCGTAGTGGAGCGGAAGTGTGAAGCCATAAGGTAAAACCATGTCCAGCGGCCATCCGCTGAATGTGGCTTTTTGAGCTCAGTGGTGAAAAACCACTGCTCCCTCCTCATACTCTCCGCTTACCCAACCCATAACCCAGAGCATATTGGCAAATCAGGCTGAGTGCGGGCTTAGGGAAATATGGCAGGCGCTAATGCTTGCCCAGACCCGGTCTATCTGTTGCTCTGTATATCTCCCACTTAGCGCATTGGGTTGGCTTAGTATTAAGCTATCCACCGCTAACTAATTATTGTGGCAAGTCAGGTTCGCCCACTTCCCCAATACTTTTAATCTTAGCATGTGCTGGTCGCGTGGCCTAATTAAGATCTTATGTAATTTATTGCATAATGTTAAACTGCGTGATAATCCAACTAGTATCCAACGGGCCACGGCAGTCAGTCGGGGCCTAAGTCTTCTGTGATTCTAATCTGCACAGTCTAAAATATGTCATTTATTTAGGCAAGTCTCACGCAGAATTAAGTGGCAAAGGGCTCCCTTTCACACTGGTCCTTCGAACCTTAAGCTTTTGAATTCGAAATTATATCGTTTTTTCGTGTGCAGACCTTTTAAAAAAGCGCACTTTGACTTTCGATTTCCAAGATTTTGAGACTGTTTCAGTTGTGTCTTCAGAAAATGTTTAAAACATTAGTACGGAGTGAACCAGAGATCAGGGCCTTTGGATTTACTAAGGAAATCTGCTTTGGCTACAATTTGAGTGTTGAAGCAAAACTCATCTTCAGATCCAAATTAAAGGTATTTCGTAATCCTAAAAAATTTAAAGTAATTTAGTTTTCTTGCCTAAAAATTCTTGCTTTTGCTATGTCGCATTTTTCATAAATCGTTACGGTAAATTCGAGTTTCGTAGATAGATTTCATAGGTAAAGTTAAGCAAAAAAATTTTAAATTTCGATTTTGCTAAACATGTTTGTGAAATAAACAAGTTTTTGCTATTATCACATCACTGGAATTATTAGTAATGTTTCATGTAACAAATTTTTATGACTAAAAATTTCCACAGCAATTACCCACATGCTAGGTTTTAACAACGCAAATGCTTAACTTCTAGAACGTAGTGATTCCTTAATTATTACGTAATCTATTTAGACAAAGGCCTGATTGCGAAACCTAATTGCATAACTTGTTATTCATGAAAACTACGTCTTAAGTTAAGATACTAACAAACATTTTTTGGAGTAATTGTATAACATCTCTATAACTACGAAGTTAAATCTAAAGTGTTATTTCTATGTCTACCCTCTGGAGTCAGCCTTGGAGCACGGCCGATTCCAGGTAACTACAAACAGTAGACACTGGCTTCACGTGCAAGTGCCTGACTAATTTGGGTGGCAGGTTATTCGTCTCCCCTCACCCGCCATCTTTGGTCTGGTGCTCCTGCGGGGTATCAAAACAAATTCATCGATCTTTTAAAAAAAAGTTTGGCTGCCTCAAATTATGGCAGAAGACATAACACAAATTTCCATCTCTGAGTTAATGCTTCGTCTCTGAAATGCCAAATCTCAATTTAACGATACATATCGATTTCTAAATAAATAAATGGCTCATGTGCCAACTATAGCTGTCCCCTCTGATCCAGTGGGGCATAAACCAACCGTATTTAAAACATCAGCTGCAAAGGTTATGCCTAAATGCATTGAGGAATGATAGACTCAAGTAACTACCCAGTCGTTCTCGAAAGAGTCACAATAATAAAGCATTATTAGGATTCCAAAAGCCTCGATTTGCTCTTTTACAATTAGGATTTTTAAACTTTGTCTTTCTTAGGGACTGTAAAATGGCTATTTGGGGTAAGTTGTCTTAGTATTCAGTTTTCAAAATTTTTAAAATAGTATTTAGATTTACCATGTTTGTATGAACAAGGGCGGTTGATTTATCGCATAGTAGAAAGCGTGCCTTGTTACCTGAATTTCTAAGGTATTTTTTTTATTACCAAAAGATTCGGACAATAAAATGGATGCCGAGTTGGAGTTCGGTAAAAATGGGCATGATCTTTCTAAATCTGTAACTTGGTCAAGTTGCAGACATTCCAAATGGTCAAGAAGTTAAGATGATGAAATCGGATGTGGTAGTTGACTATTCAAATGGACCGGCTGAATTGACAATGACTAATTTTGCGGCTGAGCTCGTGGAAAAAATAGCAATGTATTGAAGACCTTCACCTAACAATTGCACTAAGACTGGATCGTCTGAACATATCAAAATTGTACAGCTTGATCGTACGGGAAGAGACAAGTTCGTGGAAGATATTCAAGCCTATCATTGCAAAGCTCAGAAAAATACGAATGCGAGAACATGGCGGTATGGCATGGCATGGAATGGCAGGCTTTAGCAGTTGCAACTGGTGGCGCTGTATTCACCCATCTAGCTATTCTGTTATGTTTTTCTTGTTTCTCTTTCGAATAATGAATTCCGTTTGACCGTGTTCAACGATAGCCTAGATTTTAACTAGAACCTGGGACTTTAACTGTAGAAACACGAGATGAATCACTTTCCGTGAAGACATAATAGTAGACACTATAAACAGAAGAAATTCTTAATAATGAGACACCGAAGATTTAAACGTCAAAATATCCGAAAAGTCAAAAGCAAAATTTTTGAAATAATTTTCCCGAATCATATTTTACTTATTGAAATATCCAAAAACAAAAAAAACTTGAAATGGATTATTTTGTAATTGTAACCTTCTTAGGATTCCAGGAACAAGCACTAATATGATACATTTTTTAAATGCCAATTTATCCACTTTCTTTAAGCACTTGATATAATCTTTTGAACGACCAGCGAACTTTCAATTGATCTTCAGTGTCTAAATGATTGAATTCCCGGGTATCTAAATTAGATCGAGTTTCAACCAAGCTCCTACTAAATCCAACAAACGTTTGGCAACATGATTCCGGTTCAGGAGCCGTATGGTGATCTCGAAACATTATTCCTTATTTTGGACAAATTAGTGGGGTTGGTAAACATCAGCACGTATCCGATTTTTGCACCTTTATTTTACACTTATCTGGTAGGTGCTCACCTTCGTAAGCAACATTCCATTGAACTCGGCCTTCACTTGTGGTACAATAGCTATCGGCATAAGTGCAGTATGGATTTAGGTCAAACCCTGGGACTGATAGAACGCTGGTTTCAATATTGCCGGACAAATTTACGTTTTTTAAGCAAAATTTATAATTGAAAAATTCTGTGTCTCCGGGTTTTGAAGAACTAATTGGCCTAACATAAACACATGATTTGAAGCTCTCCCAGAATGACCTTGTTCCGACATAAATTCCTTGTCTGCACTGTAGCCTGTCATAATCATCATTTTACAATGCCGAGCACTTAAAAGATGATAAACAGTCCGGTTGTAACGAGGTGGCTGACCTAACCCCGCCTTTTTTATCCAAATCTCTTCACTTTTAACACAATAGTAAGCCGGATAAGTTTTTACAATAGGATCCGCTGAAACTTGAAGATTCGAATTTCGAAATTCTACAACAAACTAAGCAGCAGTTAACATCAAAATTCTACAACAAATTGAGCTGATTTCCAAAAGAAGATTTTACATATCGGCGAAATTGGCGAAATTCTGGTCCAGTTCCAATTTGGCATCTTTAACCTAAAAAATATACACTTTTGTTACGCCCGGGTATTTACGGGCTCAAATTAGTAAAAGACGGTCAGATAAATTATAAAGATTACATAAAGACATACGACATTGGCAATGACTTTTAGAAGGACAGATTAGGTTCAAGTTAGGTTTAAGTGAATGACTCAATAAATAAAATGAGATTAGTAAGCAAAAGCACAAATTTAATGTATGAGTGATAAAGAGAGCAACACGCATAAATACGCCTTTTTAGCAAAATTGTAAATGCTGGGTGAGCAAAAAGGCCCACGCTTATGATGACCATTGCCAAATTATGCAGATTTGAAACACATGATTTAGATACTAGCCGGATCAGACCAGACCAGGCCATAATTTTACGATCATATTATCCTATAAAATAATGTAAATTCGATCAAATAAAACACTTGCTATTCGGAGCCTCCAGCGTCAAGTCCTACTTTATTGTAGTCCAGAAGCCATCTACCCCCGCTGATCGTGTCGCAGCACGGTAAAGAACAGTCTAGGTTTTGGTACTTATTTAATAGTTACGAAGGCCAAAGTTAAGTAATTTTACTTTATTCCTAAACTTATTAGATATTAAAATTCAGAATCTTCATTTAAATTTCTAAAATTAACGAAAGTCAGAATAGATAGTTAGAACAGTAGTCGTACGAAAGCCGTACTAGCCTAGCTTTTAAGAATTACAATTGCAAAAGTGTCTTTGAGACAACTTCGTAGTCGCACAAAACATGTACTAGATCGTAGTTGTACGAAAAACCGTACTAGCGCTTTGCGAATAGAGTCTAATCATTTTCCTTTATTGTAGCACCAGAAGTTTTGGGTCCCTGGTAAGCTGTTCTGTTCGACGAGTGATTCCGTTCGACATGATTTCCCTGCTCTCTACAAACGGAAGGACCCGGACACTGAACAGCGACCAGTACCTCAAATACTCTTCAAGACACCCCAATTCCCCATTTTACAGACAACATTTGAGTCCCTCCCGAACAGCGCTCCTTCGTGCAACAATTATTCAATTTAAGATAGATGTAAGTTAGCTAAGGTCAGGTTTTAGTTATTCACTACTCTAGAAAATAGTATACCTTTTAAGTTAGGGATATAAATGCCATTCATGTTTTACCTACAGGTTAGGCGCGTTTCTAATTAGCAAAGCCCCGATTGATTAAGGTTAGGAATGGAGATACCCAGATAATTTTATATCGATAGGTAATAAGCCCGACAAAGGTCGGTCTAATAAAACACTAATAAACTTACTTGTAGTGGACCCATATTGTCGTGCAGAATTAGTTGATTTCCCATTCTGACTAAGATTTCAAGTAAAATAATTTTATACCCAGTAACATGCAACTTTCATTTAGTACATGCGGTCTCATTTTTATTTATAAGTAAAAAATATAGTAAAGGAAAACTTTAGAAGTAACCTGGTAAAATTATATTTAGTGATTAGTTTAGTTAAATATTAGTAAATAGCGTTGAGGTTAGGCTAAAATAAATATAGTTTACATTATGATATTTAGGTTGTTATGAAAAGGTTGATTGACTCATGAAATAGGTTAGGTTAAAAGAAAGCCTTGTCAAAAATATTTTATATTAGCATATAGTACCTGTGCCATGGATGATATTTTATTTGTAATTATTTTTATTAAGAAATTTTGGAAGAATTGCTTAATAGGATAAAGATTTATGAGTGTAGATAATTACTATGTGACAACCCAATTAGAACCAATTTACATTAATCCAAACGCTTTGTTTTCTATTTTAACTCAATTCATTGATTATATAGTGTGAGCTCTGTTTGCACTGGACACAAATTTTATAACTGTCACATACTGTTGTTTTATTGTTGTTTGTTCTAATAAAACTTCGTTGTGTTCTGGTCACAGGCACAAAGGTTAAAGATAATTAACTGTTACGGTTAGTAGTTATTCAAAATGAAACTAAAATTTGAATTCGAGAGACTTAAGTTTGTTTGTTTATTAATCAAAAGACTACGTGGCACATGAAAAGGTTTTTCCTTCGATAAGAAGGGTTTCTTATGACAAGGAGGCCTAAAACTGGAGGGAAATGAAGTGCAAACCATTGCGTTCCGAAATGCAGCACTCCCACCCCGTAGTGGAGGTCCGGAGCTGTAAGAAAAAACCATGTCCAGCGGCCCTCCGTTGAATGTGGCTTTCGAGCTCATCTTCAGATGGGAAAAACCACTGCTCCTCCTCATACTCCCTGTCTACGCTATTCCATAGAGAAGATAGGAAGCTCAAGCCGAGTGCGAGCATTAGGAAACACGGCAGGCTATACTGCTGGCCCAGACCCGGTCTATGTGTTGCTCTGTATGTCTCCCACTTAGCGTGTTGCGTTGGCTTAGTATAAAGCCATTTACCGCTACCTAATTATTGTGGCAAATTAGGTTCGCCCACTTCCCCAATACTATTATTCTTAGCATGTGCTACTGGCCTCGTAGCCTAATTAAGATCTTATTATATATAATATTGCATAATGTAAACTGCGTGGTAATCCAATTAATATACGGAAATAAATGGGCCACGGCAGTCAGTCGGAGTGCAAGTCTTCAGCTATTCAAATCGGCTAAGTGGTATTTTGTTATTTATTTCATCAAGCGTCGCACGAGCACTTAAGGGCCAAAGCGCTCTCCTTCACAGTAGTTACTACCGAAGATAATGCATTTAAAATTTTGTCTTATAAATGCACTAAGCTAGGTTCCTCGGAACACGTCAAATTTGTGCATCTGGACCTTACTGCGACATCTAATTTAGTTGATCTTAGTGCTTATCATTGTACAGCAATAAAAAATAATAACGACCGAGCAACTGCTGGCTCAAGTTAGTAAATGACAAGTTAGATAAACTATGGTTATAAAAGAACATATGGCATTGGCAATGAACATCAGAAGGGCAGATTAGGTTCAATTTAATGACTTAATGAATGAATCAAGATTAGTGAGCAAAAAGGAAACTTACAAATTTAATGTATGAAGGACCTTACTGCGACATCTAATCAACTTGATGATCGTAGTGCTTAACATTGTACCGCAACAAAAAATACTAACGTTAAAACTTGGTATTTCTATTTATCAACGGAGTAAACGAATCTTGTGTTTCCATTTTGAATCCCAGCTACATTGTGTAAACATACCGTAAAATCATTAAAAAGCCTTGGAGTCCCTTCGCCACAACTTCGAGCTAAATTTTGGAGTAGCAAAAAAGCGGAAAATAGTCTTAGCCATATATACTATCTACCGAGACGCCTTTTATTATCATGTTGAATTCATAAATATCACCTTACAGCCTCATAGTCAAATTGTTCTTGCCCCACCAATCAAATTTATTAAGCAGTGTAAATACGGTGCGGGTGACTGAATCGGATAAACTAGAATTATGCATTCTAGTTTAGAAAGTGAATCACCTTTTCACTGAAAAGAGTGCTCACTGCACTACTGAGAATTTAGTCACAGACTGGTGTTTTATTACTCCAAATTTAAATGAATGCCCAACCCATGGATTTTTTCTAACATAAATGTTTGACCTAATGCTTTGTTCTGATTGAATCGGGTACGTCCAACATTTAGTTTAGACTAACTTCAGACCTAGTGCAATTTGATCGCAACTTTGTAAAACTTTTCAAAAATAATGCTGGGCCTTTGTCGTTTACCTCATTTCGCTTCTCCGTCGTATTTATTGGAAGTCCCACGCCCACAAAAATTGAGGGAATACGAAGCGGTCGGGCAATTTAAAAACGATAAATGGAACGGGGTAAAAGAGCAAGCGAAACCCTGCTCTACTGAGCCTCCTTTGTATTGAACCACTTGACATCAAACTTCGATAACAAATTGACCTGTATTCTAGATAAAGATTTCACTCAATTGGCGACATTTTGTTCCTGTTTATTTTCAGCTAGTGACGTTTCATTCTTGTTTTTACTCAATTGCCGACATTTTGTTCCTGTTATTATTATATTGGATTCGGCTCCGGGTTCTATTTGACATCCTTAACTTCAGAGGATAAATGCATGGCCTAAGTTAAGTAATTTTATTTAATTATAGATTAAGAAAGCGTTAATATTTAGAATTTTCAATTAAGATTTCAAAATTAACGAAAATCATAAACATAAACAATAGTTGTCGTACAAAAATTGTACTACCCTAGCTATTAACAATTTCAATTGCAAGTGAGACAACAGCGTAGTCGTGCAAAAAATTGTATTAGATCGTAGTTGAATGAAAATTCGTTCCAGCGCGTAGCGAATAGAATTTAATCATAGTCCTTTATTTAAGCACCGGAAGTTTCTGGTGAGCTAATTCGCGCGACACGAGTGATTTCGGTCGACAGGAGCTTTTCCTTCTTTTAAGGACGGAAATACACGGCAACAAAACAGCGACCTGTACCCCAAATTATCTTCAAGATGTCCATATTACCCAAGCAACAGACAACATTTGTGCCCTTCCCCGAGCAGCGCTTCTTCGTGCTATGGTTCAGATTCTGGTTAAATCTAGCATAGCTAAACCTAGTTTTAACTCGCGGTTATTTTTTGAAGATAATATAGTTTGAAAGTCAACGACTCAAATGTTATTCAAATATACAACAGCTAGTATTACTAATTGTTGGAGCACAAGTTTATATAGATTAGGCATATCAATAAATAATAAAATCCTTTGCCTTTACTTGTAGAAGTTACATATTGTCTTGCATAAGTAGTTCTTTAAGCTAAGAATTAAAGTAGAAATAATTTTCGACTCGACAACATGCAAATCTATTTCACGATGTGTAAGGGCGACCCTCATCTGCTGCGGTTCCAGTATTTGAATCATTAGTACCAAATGGCCTGGTTCAGAGCTCTTCAACGTTCAAACCAAACTCTTCCGGTCACAAAATGATCCTCTGTCCAATCATTATCCTGACATATCTGACTGACACCTAATGTCTCCAGGCTTGCCCAGCACCTTCGGAAAAAAAGTATAGCAAGAGTTGCTATATAGAAATCTGCAGGGGTGGGTACCTCCAGGAAGATATTTCATACCCCTTTTTAAAAAGGGTGCATGATAATTGTTTAAAAAGTTTTATTTTGGGTGTAAATTGTCCCTTATGACTAATTGGGTTAATTAGTCGTATTTTTAATTAGGGGCGCCTCCAGGTTTTAAAAAATTTAAAAAAAATTAGCTAATTTAAATTATTTCACAGAAAAAATTTGTAGTTGGGATGTAACATTGTCCATAATGACTAATTGGGTTAATTAGTCATATTTTTAATAGGGGCGCCTTCAGGTTTAAAAAAAGTTATAAAAAATTAGCAAGTTTCAATTATTTTGCGGAAAAAATTTGTAGTTGGGGTGTAACATTGTACCTTATGACTAATTGGGTTAATTAGTCATATTTTTAATAAGGGGTGCCTCCAGGTTTAAAAAAATTATAAAAATTGGGTAATTTAATTTATTTCGCGGAAAAAATTTGTAGTTGGGGTGTAACATTGTACCTTATGACTAATTGGGTTAATTAGTCATATTTTTAATAAGGGGCGCATCCAGGTTTAAAAAAATTATAAAAATTGGGTAATTTAATTTATTTCACAGAAAACATTTGTAGTTGGGGTGTAACATTGTACCTTATGACTAATTGGGTTAATTAGTCGTATTTTAGACCAGAAGGTCTACTGGGATGGTCTTGTCCGTCTGTCTGTCCGTCCGTCTGTTGACT
>VNWX01002900.1:0-11155 GCA_009869905.1 Ceratophysella communis | reverse complement strand
CAAACATAATCTGGATGTTGCGAGTACACATACGAAGAGCTATTGTTCCAACTTTTGTTGACCAGTCGACAGTTGAGCAAGTCCTTCCGGGGAAGATACTGCAAGATCTCCTGAAGCATCTATTCAAATAAACAAATACACGTAGCAACCAGTTATTGAACATCCAATCGAACCAAAAATGCTTTAAACACAATACACACACTCTCGTTATCGTGACTGACCAGGTCAACTTCGAGCGGACACGATGGCTTCTTCTTGGCTTCTTCGATCGCGCTGTTGTAATACTTCTCGAAGGCTGACCAAACGCTTTGCAATTCTTCCCATGGAATATCCTTCAAAGCTCTCGGCTTGACATTTTTCTATTTGTAAAATATAAGCAAATACATACTGATATTCCCTTGTTTCAAAATGTTTGGCCTAAATCAGAAAATACATACCTTCACGGAGGTTCTAACCTTAACACGTAAATAAGTACTTACAATTTCAGCATTAATGTCCATTTCATCAAAATACTCGCTTTTGTTCGAATCCTGCATCATCTTCATCCGCTCTCGATCCCTGCTGGTCTTATGAAACTGACTCAGAAAACAAGCCGTTTCCTTTACTATAGCCGGCTGCAGAGCATCGCAACTCATCATGGCCGACATTGTGGGTGACCCGGTATTCTGACTCATTGTTCCATTTACGGCTCGTTCAATCATATTTCGGATACCCTCCTTTTCCTAAACATCAACATATTTATCATGAATATACCATAAAATAATATTAAAGTTTTAAATCGTGTCTAGTGCCTATCCGGACACACTACTCATCGCAAACTCCTCCTCCTAGGAACATCGTAAGCGTAACCGTTTTACCCTCTAAGTAACTATGACTTAGAAATTAAGGGGATAGGATCACGGTCACGGGGCATATATTGGTGACAACTCAAATCAGACGAAAGGAACATGAAAAAGTTTGCGTTTGGCGCAAAGCGTTTACGCAGTATTCCTAACCTTAACCTTGCACAGAAGCGCTACTCCCTTCGGACCAATCTACTACCTACGCTAATTTGAACGCGGTGTACTGAACGGGAGCTGAAGGCGATGCACTGCCTAGTAAGCAATTAAATTTAAAGCCACGTAGCGCAGTTGAGTTTCAATGTTTGTACCTTGAAAACATTCATGAAAACTTACTTGGCTCGAACTTTGGATCATTTTCATTTTAAGAAGCTCCAAGCTTTCCCAGTCAGACAAAGACATTGAATTCGGTCGGTCCGTAATTTCTATTGAATCCGGCTTTGAAAGCTGGTCGTGTGAACTATTGGACTTGGAATCCATGATCAATTCCGAAAAACAGCAAATATTTGCAACAACCGGGGATCGAGAATGTAGGGCTCAACAGTCTTTCTCTATTCTGTGTGGTAGGATAGGATTGGAGCAGTGACTCAGACTATGCAATCTAAAATCCTAAATGAAACAAGTTCTTGTGGATCTGTGTTCCTCTATGTGGACTATCTAATCATCATTATCATTACCTTTCTCTACAAGTTGAAGCCCTATTACACAATCCAATTTTTGCGGTATTACTATGTAATGCTAGCTTATGGGCGCACTGTTGCGAAAATCTGCCAGTCAAAAACTACGATCACATACGCTGGTTTGACTTTAGGTAACCTCGTTAGACAATGACAACTAATAACATAGGTTACCAATGTAGACTCTTCAGTTAATAATTGAATTTTACGTAAACCCCATCAAATGCGATTCGATGTTCAACAAAGTATCCCGAGGGCAGAACAACCTCAAGTGATCGTAATTCACAAAAAAATTATCAAAAAATGCTGATAGTTCAGTTGCAGCTTGCTGGTGAATGTCGTAATCGTAATCGTCATTCCAAAGAGGAGTGTGCTATTTAAAAGCATATTTGTGTTTCATTTTCAGGTACAAAGATTAAATGAGCAGAGTGACATGGGAGTTTTTTAAAGTCAGGAAGTTAGGCGCAGCGAAGTAAAAATTAGCTAATCGATGTATGTAGTATGTTGCATACAGGAAACACGTAGCCGAAAGCATTGGTACTTGTTTAATCGAATCAATAGATGAGCTACTTTTTACGACGACAATGTGCAATTATTTTGCTTGCCCTAAATCGCAAGCACAGGAGTGACCTGAGTTTCTGGTATTTGTGTGGTATTTTGTAGTAGCAAAGGTCGCAGTGCGGAGAAGAGATTGTCGTGGAACCACACTTACTGTACGAGTTACGAGTCCCAACCCAACTCTCTGAGATTTCCGGATTTAGAAAGATTAAAATTAAGAAATGAGTACATTGCTACATTATAAATTATAATCGGTCAACGAGAAATGATCGTGGGCATTTGAAAAACAGAAACTAAAATCACTTAAATATTCTATATTTCAAAGTATTCGTCCAAATAATACTGCATGGCGGTAGCTCACATCTATAATCGCCGTGTTAAAGGAAAAGACCAATCATTGATAAATTTGCTAATGGAAAAAAGTTGAGCTTTTTAAGGTATGTAACGATTTAAATTTAATATTTCAGCAAATAAGAGAAGGGATATTACTCTTCAGATCTAAACAATTGTTTCATTAGATTTGAGAGCAACGGCTTTGACGCTTGCCTCCCACAACTCTGTCGCAAGAGCTGCATCTTTGGCGAGGTTGCTTGCTCCGGATTTCTGGGAAAAATTATGCAATTTATTACCTTAATTTTAAAAATGATAAAAGCGAG
Organism: Ceratophysella communis; assembly: GCA_009869905.1. Lineage (NCBI taxonomy): Eukaryota > Metazoa > Arthropoda > Collembola > Poduromorpha > Hypogastruridae > Ceratophysella > Ceratophysella communis. Next base: position 8,425 of record VNWX01002900.1, on the reverse strand, counting down.
AAGCATTCTGAACTTTGATTCTGGCTTGCCTGACAATCTGCGAAGTACTCGCCGCTAATGCCTTCAATTTCTTCAGAAACGGCGACGTAAATGGACGTCTGTGCCCCTTCAAGAACACTCTGTAAATATTTAAAACATGTTATTCAGATTCAATGTTTAAATCGATTAAAAGCATATCTCGTTACTTCTTTTTTTTTTAAATTCTGAAATGAAAACTAACCTTTCCATACAAGGTCAAAATAAGACTCTGGATTTTGAACATCCAGGAGTCTGTATTGCTCAGAATTGAGGTCCGAACAGCACCTGGGTCCAGCGAATTGATTGTAATTCCAGTAAGATCAGCATTTCGTAGTCGCCTTTGAAGTTCCTTGGCCATTAGAATATTTGCTAATTTCGTGCGTGAATACACGGGTTGGGCAGCCCATTCGCTATTATTACAATTTAGATCATTGACATCCAAGGTTCTGGCGAATGAGTGGCCACGAGATGATACCATTACTATTCTTGCATTTCCGGTTTTTCGCATTAGGTCTGTAATTTATAAATCCATAATTAGGTTTATGAGCTTTAGTTTTGGGCATTATGGTATTCTTACCTAGAAGCAAATTTGTCAGGAGAAATGGACCGAAATGATTGGATTGGAAAATTGATTCCCAGCTTATCTTCAGTGATTTCTTTCTGTACGGTGTATCCGCCAGCATTATTGACCAATACATCCAACCGACTTTCTTCTGCGTTGATTTCAGCAGCGAATTTGCGGACGGATGCCAGACAAGTAAGATCCAGTTGCTTGACAACCACATTTTTGTTGCCAGTTTCTTTCACGATCTCGTCTATTATTATTGAAAACCACTGTTCATTAAATAGGCAAATTAAAATGGTATACGATATATCAAATGCATAATAAACATTTACCAACTGCTGCACCTCCGCGCTGCAAATTTCGACATGCCAAAATCACTCTTCCGCCCCGGCGAGCGAAATCTTTTGCAGTCTCCTAACCAAGGCCTGCATTTGCACCGGTGACGATCACTGTTTTTCCATCAAGCCTCTTCAAACTTCGACACCAGCCAACGGTTAATCTGGTATAAACTTTCACGGTAATTGGGGCAAGCACTAACAAGGAAATGTACCACGGAAGATAATAAAACAGTATAGCCACATCTAAGATGTACCAGGCTACTTCTAAATGCTGATACCAATATTCCTGCATGCTGGTAAACTATTAAAAATATCCCGGCTTTAAATCCTCCACTGATGTTCTTAAATGTGCTCAGATTCAAAACTATCTGCGACGCCAAAGTCTTAAACATGAAATGGTTAAATAACTCTGGGGCTTGGCAGTTCAATTCTAGACTGTCACCGTGACACAGTAGAAATTGGTCGAATTCGCAATTATAACGTGAAATTTCAGAGCGTCGGTGAAGGTACTATTCCGAATAGAAATTCCTTTTCACGCAACACAGTACGCGTTACTGCAGTTCGAGTTCGCTATAGCGTTTAGCGTTGCCGTCAAATTTACAATTCATTCACACGTTGTATGTGCCTGTTGGTATTTTTTGTATGCAAACTCCAAATATGACATTGTCCAGCACTATAGGATGTTCCTCATTCAAGGTTAACCACGAGTGACCAGGTAAACTACACTCGAGACAGGTGAGCCGATATGACCAAAGTTTGTTGTGTTTTATGCTCCAATGCCGATGCCGGGGGGGCTGCTATAATTTGTTATCACAATAATGGTTTTTCGAGTGCTTTTATGTGTCCGACAGAACTCGAGGCATGCATGGATACAGCGTCACCCTGCCCGTTCAAGCATAAATCTTTTAAATAACTGATTTATTCGAACATAATCATCATTAGATACGTCCGTTTAATTGGCAAACATGCTGTGATTGAATGCAAAATATAATCATAACTCTGGCATAAATACATACGAGAATATTTGTGTTGCGTACAGTTTAAATTATGATATAGGTAATTTAAAATACAAATGCTCAAATCTAAATAAATATTTCGAAATCCAAGCTTAGTCATAGCCTGCAAGAACTTCCTATACCTGAAGGTATTTCATATTGTCGTTTTTAAAACTTTTAAATTAAATAAAGACCAAAATAAATTAAAAGAATATACATGGACAAATTTAATTAAATTAATATTGCGAAGAGCAAGCGATGTTTCCACCATAGTCGTTAGCATAACTGTCTTGGTTGTAGCCGGAGTGGTCATAGTGATCATGCTCATGACCATAACTGGGCCCCGTATTATCATGGCAATGATGGTCATGATCGTGTCCCGGTTGATCTGGATAGCATGGATCAGGACATGGACAGTCTTCCTCGTCTGGATAAGGGCATTCAGGGTCTTCTACTTCAGGATCTGGTCTGGCGACGTAATCTGGTAGTGGATCCCAGATTCCGATGGCTGGTGGCATCCGATCAGACCTAAAGGGCGATCGACTGCGGGGATAGCCGGGATATTTCTTTTTGCCCGGCTTTTCTGTATACCCTGGTGGCTTCGCTTCCGGTAATTTCTTGACCATCGGTTTTGGAACCTGTGCCGTGTCTTCGGGCTCGATTTCGCTCTCATCTTCGTTTCGTCTTTCGAAGTGAACTAAAATGTCTTCTTGCAATGAAGTACCTTGGTTGCTCTGTCTTCGCTTGCTTTCTTTAAGCAGTAATAAACCTTCCTTGGTTCTGGTCACGTCGGTCAAATAGTTGAAGTTGTGTGCGATCAGGATCTTCCATCGATTGACATATTGTCGATTTTTTCTTGATCCATGCCAGTTATGGCTGATCTTCAACGGTGCGTAGCCAACAACGTATCTTCTGGCAGCCTTGGACATAGCCACAAGCTCATTATAAACGGAATTGGATCTTTCCATGATCATCGCCTTGAATTTCGGATTCAAGTCGTTTTCAATGGCATTTGAAACACGGTTCAAGAGCGAGAAGGCGAAATGCAAATCCCCGGAGCCCACAATGTCGTAATCGGGTAGACCACGCATTTGAAGAAAGGCTGACTTTTCCATCGCCCAACCATACCCAGGATGTGGATACCACTCATTATACCTGCCCTGGTCAATAGGCTTCTTAAATACCACGGAATTATCCAAAGGAGTAGTCCGTTCGAAGTACCTGATTCTGAGGACCCAAGAAATCCGCTGTTTCAAAGACTTGTACAACAGTGTATTGCTTTAAGGCTTGTAGGGTTCGGTCAATCCAATTCTGGTCATGAAAATGAATATCGGCGTCCAACCAGCACACCCATTTGGCGTGAGGAGGTAGACGATCAACGGCAATGTTGATCAAGTTTTCTTTGACCCAGTACACGGACTCGGATCGGATTTGAATATGATTCGGATTATTTGAATTGGTCACTTGGAATTCGTGTTGATTCAAGGTTGGAAAAATGCATTCGATTGTGATAAGCTGAGCTCCGGTGGTTTGCATGTGTTGAGCAAACTCATGGTATAAATCGTATCTTTTCTGGAAAGACGCCGGGTTGAAAATGGCTGTTATCACGAAAAAGCATTCCTTATCAGGTCGCTCACGAGTGCTTCGGTTAGTGATACTAGGCCGAACGTCGACTTTGTACTCATCTTCAGTCTTCTTGAAGCACCAGAAAGGCATGGCTAGGCAGTTTTTGACTGAAGGTGCGTGTTTTTTTTTGTAGGCCTGTGGCTCAGAAATGTGTCCTTGAACCTTCCGGATTTCTGTTGAGAAAAATATAAACACATTTTAAAACCAATAGTTACGATGAAGGTGTAAAATATAAAATATTATACATATATTAGTAGTGCATGCATACGCACAAGTAGCTTTCTGTTTAACCTAAATGCCTACCTCTGAGCAGTACTACATGGTCCTACAAAACACACATTTCAGGATTGAGTTTCAGGTAATTATTTCGCGACAGTGTTTCACCGGCAGGCAACTTGAAACAGTAGATACTTTCTAAACGAATAAAGACTTAATGCCTGTTAAATGCCCGATAATTGAATTTGTTGGTACCTCTGAGTACGAACTACCCTCAAATGCTACGCCGAGCAAATAAAATTCAGCTGTTCACTGGAACGGGAAATATACGATATATCTAATCCACGGAAAATATTGCATTGAATGAACGAAAGGAGGGGGAGCAAGAATCTATATGTTATTGAAAGTTACGTAATATCTGCCGGCTAGGCTGGCTGTGGCTTCTTTCCTGTTATCGGTATTATGCATCAAGAACAGCTTTGTGTGGCTTGAATTTATTTTATCAAATATCTAGCTTGAAAAAGGAGCTCTAATTTCAAGTTCGTTTAACGCTAAAGCTAAACGCTATTCGATTTTATTGTTTCATGCAAATTAGATCCGCTATGTTAAACATTACTTTTAGGTTTTACGTCTGGCACTTTTCAACGCGTTATTTGAGTTTCAGCCCGACGCTGCGCTGCTAAACAAATTATCGTAGCTTAAAATGCATAAGCTTTATTTTCAAACACAGGAAAAACTTGAAATTTACTAATTACGTGGATTAAAGTAAACTACGATAGTTAATTCAAAACTTACGTTTATCGAAGTTCCAACAGCAATGGCGAGCGAATAAATTTCAGTTAGTTAATATTGCCTGCACTGAGAAGCCCAATGTTAGATTTCCGTTGTCTTTAAGAGTTTAGGTATCCCTATTGATGAATGTCAAAATGTCAAAATCAAATGAAACATTGACCAGTTCAAGCAATTTATTAATACTCAATCCAGCCTGCAGTTGGCAGACGCGAAGCGACGAACAAGCTGTAAATATAATCAAGTCAACTGACGATTTGTCATTTTCTGTTTAGGCACGACATAGTTGAGATAAACAAGTCAATTACCATCAGGCACTACAGGATAAAGCTGTATGTATGTGCTAGTAGTTAGTATCACATTGCATAAAAATATGACGTAAATGCGTTTCTGCTAACTTAGCATAATTCTCGGTTATCGCAAAAAAGGGTCATTATATACTGTGTGCTGTGGTGTACTTTCATTCTGAGAAACAATACCATTACACTGCATAGCCTTAGCTTGCAATTTTTTAACGTTAATACAAGCGAACCGGTTAGACTCGAGGTGACAATAACCAGGAACTATCTATTGACTTTGCAAATTAATTTTAAAGCTCAAAATTGCAGCAATATTATATTGAATTATGGATTTTTGGATGCTGTAAGTTTTCATCGGAATTCGCGACTTGACTAATACCGCATAATATAAACATTGGCATTTTTAGCATAAATAGCTATAACTCATACTGTGAAACCAGGACACGCTCAAGCAGATAATGCGGTACATTTACTCTATAATAAATTCAATATTCAGGTTTTATGTTCGGCGTTTAAATTCGTCATCATCATTTTTCACGAGTAATCTGCCTTTGCAAACGCTGCGCTGAGCCTCACGAGTTTTACAGAGTAATGTAAACTGTAGCATTGACGTAAGGCACGTTTAACAGTTTTTTTGTGCATTGTTGTCACTTCTTTTATTATCTTCTTGGGGCTACCTACATATATCGGAAATATGGGAAGGGTTGAAGGGTGGTATATAGGAAAAAGTAACATATGTTTCTAATGAGGATTCAACTCACAGAGATACAAAATGCAGACGCTCAGGTATCATCTTCTGCTAATATACGTGAATAATTCTGACATAAATTTTTAGCTATAGACCTTGCTTATATCTTACTTGTGGTAAAGCCTCACCCTGTGATAGTGATAACTGATAACGCCCAGTTTGTTGATAATTTGCAGAAAAAAGACGAACTTGCATCATTTTCACCACATTTCATCGTGGGATATACTTAATACTTATCATATTTTGTCTAAAACTGACACACTTCGTCGAAATTTCCAAGCAGTGTTGTGTAGATTTGCGTGTGACTGTGACGAATCGTTTTACATTTAGTAACGCATGTGATACAGTGTCATAGACAATGATACGTTAATTTACCTGGAGTTCGAATTAGGTCGGAGTTACCCGAAATATTAGTCATTGCGAAAAATACCACGTATTCTTGTAAGCAAATTTTTGGCGAATCGCGTGACGCTTCAAAAATGTCAACTTCAAGTTGTCGAAGAGTTAAGCGAGTTTTCATCTCGAAATATGAAAGCGGTGAGTGTCTAGCTAATTTGAATGCATAAATATTTACGGCAAAATATCTTCAAAAATTGATTTCGAATTCATAAACTCGTATTTTATAGCAGCGTATATTTTTTATCTGTAAATAGGTTCAACTTTGAGTCAAGACTTATTGAAAACCTTCAGTAGCGGCCATTTCTGTGCTTTCGTAATTTTTAAAGACTGGTCCGAATTGAGTTCCGCCCATAATTCGTACGGAAAGAAGAGCTTTGTTCCAATTCTACTAAATTGGGAAGATGAAAAGTCAAAAGAAGACTTGGACAAGGTCCTGAAGAATCTTCCGCTGATGGATTATATAGTCAATTTGTCTGGAGCACCTGTTTCGAAACATTTCGAAAAATTGAAGCCAGTCAGGTACGAATTTCGTAACAAAAAATAAAATTTTACGCCCTATATTAAAAAGTTTTTTGCATCATCAAAAACTTTGGGAATCTCTCAATAGATCTGTGGAAATTAAACTGCACAAGGCGACAGCTAAGCAAATTCTTGAAACATTTCAAGAAGTTAAGAAGGAAGCGTGCATCATTAATCTTACGACTGAGGTAAGCCCTAAAAATAGCGCCCGAGTAAGGGTCCTTTGCTGAGAAAGTCTATAAAAAGTATTTTGTTGACTGAACGATTTTACATTTTACAGAGCACAATTGGCGTAACCCACATTTTCGATCGCGAAGGAGCTCAAACGCCGATTCGAACCCATTTGACAACTACACTTCGTAATTCATTCCGGAAAATTTTTCCTGGCAAATTTTCTAGTTCCCTGGATGATGAGCCAGACCGTTCAAAAACGCCTGACATGGAGCCTCGTTCAAGATCCTTACCGCGTTTAACGCAGCCGTCGACTTCCGGTTCCGGTACGGATTGTGCTCAGGCTGCTGGTGGCGGTGGAAGGAAATTACGACGTTCACCCTAAAAATAGCGCCCGAGTAAGGGTCCTTTGCTGAGAAAGTCTATAAAAAGTATTTTGTTGACTGAACGATTTTACATTTTACAGAGCACAATTGGCGTAACCCACATTTTAGATCGCGAAGGAGCTCAAACGCCGATTCGAACCCATTTGACAACTACACTTCGTAATTCATTCCGGAAAATCTTTCCTGGCAAATTTTCTAGTTCCCTGGATGACGAGCCAGACCGTTCAAAAACGCCTGACATGGAGCCTCGCTCAAGATCCTTACCGCGTTTAACGCAGCCGTCGACTTCCGGCTCCGGTACGGATTGCGCTCAGGCTGCTGGTGGCGGTAGAGGGAAATTACGACGCTCATTATCATTATTCAAGCGCAAAAATAGGTCAAGTGTCAATGGGCCAGAGAATTCTAGATCCGGCTTGGACGATGTCAAGAACGAAGTTTGGGCCAAAGAGAATCAGAGTCTGAAGAAATCCATGAATAAGCTACAAAAAGAATCGATGAAAGACTGGGTCAGAAAACTACGGAAATTAAATTCTAAAAAAGAAAAGCATGAGCGAAAAGTGGACAAGGATCTTGAAGAACAGATGAATCGTGAACGTGCAAATCTTCAAGCCAAAACCAATGACCTCAATGCAGCCACGCTATCACGAGCTTCAGCCCTCACCGAGGCTACTGCCAATAAAATCGTGGCTTCCAGGGAGGCTCGGATTAGCAAGGAAGTTGGGCGAACCGCAAATAAGCGCAAGGTTCAGGAATTCGAGAAATTGGAAGCATTTTTCAAGCAACAAGTAGAAGAAGCTAAAATGAAGCATTATCAGCGAACCGTGAAGGCAGAAATTGAATGCCTGGAGAAGACTACCAAAAAGTATCAACAGCGTTTAAGGGATGCGGAATTCAAATATGTTGCAAATGGTGGCCGCTGAGCGCTACCAACAGCATTCCATTATTTTATATGGTCAAATACGTACTTAATATTTTGCCGATTAACATTTGAAGCTTTTATATTTCTCGAAATATATATTTTAATTCGAAATGTGATTTTACACGAATCTCACTAACATTTGTTGAATAAATAGCCAAAGTATCGGAACAGCTAATAGCTCAGCGGAATTGGTTTTAACACATTTCGAACCGTCTTCGTCCAGGGCAAGGCCATCACCGCATGAGCAAGTTCCGTATGAAAGCTTTTCGGACTCGCCGTTGCTTGGTAACGTACATTTGAAGGGTTCCCCGCAATTTCGAATTTCGCCGTGTACTTCTTCAGTATAGCAGAGACCTCCAAATGGGCTAACGCACCTTCCGGCCGTGCTATTATAAGAATCTTCCGTGTATTTGCAGACGCATGTCTCGTTGACTCGG
>VNWX01002899.1:0-11157 GCA_009869905.1 Ceratophysella communis | reverse complement strand
GGTATGTTATATTGTCGGTTATATCTGAACAGGATGCATGAATCGGGTCGGAAGATGTTCTTGACGCAGAAACGTTTGTCGCAAATGCGCATTTTGTGTAATACCCAGGTATTCGTAAAGTGACTAGAAATACGACGTCCTGCTCTGTTAAACAACCAACTATTTAAACGCTAAGTTTCAAACGGAAGGTACACACATTCAATCCGAACAATAACAAGCAAAGCTGAATTTAGCAACACGAAAAAATATAAACTGTCCTATTTGTATTATATCGAATACATATTCTAAATTATTTCAAATATAATCTGTCAACATGAAGACTGGAGCGATAATCGTGATTTTGGCTCTTTGCGTTTTGGGAAGCATGAGCAAGCCTTCTTGTAAGTTCTTTGCTAATCTTAAGCGTTGAATTTTCATTGCACTCCACAAATGCACAAACTCATTTAATCATTTATTTATAGCCAAGTCACAATACGATGAATTGTGCAAAGGGATTAACGACGGACTCTTACCACATCCCGAAACTTGCTCCAAGTTCATTCAGTGTTCTCATGAAATAGCTTGGGAACATGTAAGCAATTTGCAAAAAATAATCTACATTCAGCAATTTTAACAAACAATGAATTTCAAATCCGATCCATTGCAAAGAATATTTTTAAATCAAATTTTAGATCTGCCCAATCGGAGCTCCATGCTTCAACTTTGAACTCAAACAGTGCACTTATATCAGTGGACAATGTAAATGTGAGCAAAACTAGAGAAATACAGACTTATCTTCACTTCGTTATAAATCTACGGTATCAAATAAAAAATCAACTAAATACATAGAATACTATATAGATTTATTAACATTAGGTTTTATACTAGTTACTTGATTTAATACAAAATTTGAATAAATGTCGTTGATTGAAAAGTCTTTAAACATGTAAATCTTTTAAATGTATCATACGATTTCTTGATTTGGATTGAAAGATTCTGCATCATGGTTTCCTGGAGAGGCAAGTTTCTTAAGTTGCGAATTTCCAAATTCTCATTCATAACAATTAAAATACAATTTAAAACTATTTGAAAACTTCCGCAAACGATTTATGCCGTCGAAATACGTTCGATTTACAGTTTGAATTGTTGAATTTAAACAAAATAATTTTGGAAAGGAAATCCGTAATGTATTTTCTCCTTAGAACTTTTTCTGACTATTTATAAATAAAATTACATAATATCTGTATCCGTTATTTCATACTTAACACATATTATTTAGTTTTTGTTAGTACCTAACGTCAGAAATCGATCCCAGGTAAACTTAACTGTCAAATAGTCGAAGCTGGGAATTTGCCTAGGTTTCCGAAAGTTTCGAATTTTTAATCGCCTCTGAATCTAAAGGTTTATAAGGTTTTCAAGATTTTCAGGTTTTAGATTGAATTCCGGAGCTGTACAGTTTACTGTCTATTTTTCGCAGTATAGTGCAGACCATTTTCTTGTAGAAGCGTTTCAGTGGATGATGCGGGACTGAACAGTACAAAAAGTACTTTAAATATTTAAATTTTGCAACAGAGCTTTTGATTAAAAACTGATGAAAAAATCCAAAAAGATTAGCACCTTTAAATCGGTCTGTTGCAGATTTGTCCTTGGCAATCAATTTTTAACGGGCGAAATGACATTTGAAAGTTGAATGAGATTCAGTTCCAGTATGATTATTTTTTAAACAGGGCTTTTACTATGACGTGATACAGTAACGTAAAAAGTAAGCTAGGGATAGTTGTAATGCTGCAGGGGAGTAAACATGAATGTTATTCCAGTACCATTCGATCTCCTGTATTAGGTTAAATATTATAATTACCTGAAGAGCATAATTTACTTGACGTATTTAAACCGTTAAAAGACTGGCGTCTGGAATTATATGTTTCTAAGGGTGGCATTATGTTTCGCGTTTAAATCTTAAAATACTATGGAGATTTGCAAAACGCAACGAATATGTCTAACATAAGATAATGAAATGTACAAGGTAAATACAGCCCGCACATAAAGGCTCCCGACAAAACCTTGAAACCGAATTGCTTAATAATACTCCATCCATATTTACAGTCTGCCATTTTACCATTGAATTGTTGGAACACAGCATTCTTGCTTATTTCCGACATGACTTTATAAGCTTGTTTTGCTGGGATACGTCATGACCTCAAGCGGTATTTGCACGCAAAGAGTAGAGCATAAATTAAATGCTCCTTGCATGGTTAATTCTAATTTGCCGACATGCAATTTATTTACAGCCCCATTAGGGCCAACATCGTAATCTGCAAATATCAATAGCTATAGTAAACGCTAAGCTTGGTTCGAAACTCAACAATAATGTGTTCGTGAAAGTTCTGTTCTGTCCGTACCATAGTGACAGGGACTGCTTGTGACTGATTGACGAATGATTCAGTCTGAATTTTTTCAGGCATCCCCTTCTCTTCCTTGCATAAGAGCAAATATTATTCGGCCTAAGCCCACTTTGTGTTTGAGATTTGAGGTTACCTGTTAGCTTGAGATTGGTTTTATTGAGTTGCATTTAATTGCATATACTCGATCTCTAAATTTTCCTTTCTACACGTGCTGTAAATTCCACTATACGGTCACGGGGAACGCAGAGCATTCCAAGCACACCTGAAGCGAGATTGCTAATTCTTATTGTTATTCTTCTTGGTCCATTGGGCTGTCTTGTCAAAGTTCCAACTGCAAAACATAATTATTATGTAAGTAAACCCTTTCAATCATTTCAAAACAATAACTACTGTCAGTGAATTTTTTCCCTACTCTGCTATGATCAGCGTTATTCAGTGCATGTGAAACAAATAAAGTGCCTCAGAAGTGCATTTTCAATTTAACAAGAAATTAATTGTGTATTTTTGCTATTTGTGTGTTTCTAAAATAACAAGGATTTGAGCGAGTACTTAACCTTGTGACAGTTATAATAATGCTCTCCCTGGGCACGAACCATTTCGGATTTTTGGACTACCTTGCAGTAGCATTAACCCTACTGATCTCGTTGGCGATTGGAGTATACCATGCGGTCAAAGGACGCGGAAAACAGTCCAGCGAAGATTTACTTATGGGAGGTCGCAAAATGTCCGCAATACCAATTGCGTGTAGCATGCTGGTGACGTATTTCTCGGCAATTGCGATTATAGGTACGTATGCAAAAATTCAGGTCATTTCAGCAGGGACTGAAACTTAATAAATTAAGCGTTTTAATTTGAGAAAATAAAGCAGAAGATCAGCAATTTTAATATTTTTTGGACCAGGCTACCCTGCAGAGATCTACTCAAACGGCATTCAGATATTTTGGATCCATATTTTAATCGTTTTCATTTGTATTCCGCTGGCGGCCTACTTATTTATGTCAGTTTTGTACAAACTGAAATTGACGAGTGTTTATGAGGTGGGTACCGCAAAAATACATGAGCCTGAACAACCATTGAATCTAGTTTGCTCAATAAGCTTTTTAAATCAATATTTTTTACGTTTTGGATCTGTTTAGTACTTTGAACTTCGTTTTGATTCACCGGCAGTACGATGCTTGGCATCAGGGATTTTCATTTTGCAAATGAACATTATAACCGGTGTGGCTCTTTATGCTCCTGCCATAGCTCTGGAAGTCTTCCTGGGATTACCTATTTGGCTTTCTGTGGTCGGAATTGGGATTTGCGGCACGATCTATACTTCCATTGTGAGTTAAGAAAACTATGCATAACTTCATGACTCGATTATATTGTTAAGCTAAAAATAATCCAACCAGTTTATTCGATAAAAAATTAATTTAATTGTTTTATCAAGGACAAGGTGAACCAATAGAAAATTCTGATACTAAAGATTTTGGTTTTTTATGCGACAGGCATTTCTCTAACCAGATTTTTACTTCAATAGATCAATTCATTATCTCTTCCGCTCCGCGCAATAGTATTTTTCTTGTTCCCTAATTAGTTGTATTTATGTATGTGATTTTGTTATAATGTAGATGTAAATACGCTGATTTTTGGCGTATGTACGTAGACAACTGTAATTTTCCTATCGATAAAAAAGCTTAATCGTCAGCCAGAATGGCGCCCTTCAGAAAACGTTAAAATCTCCAATATCTTAGCTCATGTGTTTTATTTTTTTACTACCACACAGGCGCGTTTCCAGGATTAGGTTTCGGAGAGGGTTTTGAAATTTTTCCCCAAAATCGGTTTTCGCGATTTTCGGTTTTTCAAAACTTAGAAGTGAATTTTCGCATGAAATAAAGGTTAAAAGGTTGAAACTTGTGAAAAATATGACGACGAAAGCGCCACAGGTGCGAATTTTTGAATTACGTTTTGTACAAAAGTATTGAATTTTTTAAGCTATTTTCTTGTTTAGCAACACATTCGCAGTCCAAAAAACCTATTTATTACGTCTAGAAAAATAAATTGCGCCACAGGCGCGAAAGTTTTGAAAAAATGAATAAAAATTACATTTTGTCAAACATTTCGGGGGGTTTGAAGTTTGAACCCCCAAAACCCTATCCTGGCGACGCGCCTGCGAGCACATGATCGGTTTCCGTACAGGTTGTTATGCCAGCATGTTTCATTTGTTATTACATGACCTTTTCGCCCTACCCAAATAATAATTCCATGCAAAGGAATGCAGCTCGTAATTCCAGTTTGATGATTGACAGGGTGGCTTGAAGGCAGTCGTATGGACAGACGTGTTTCAATTCCTACTCATTATTGTTGGAATGGTGACCATTGTCACGCGAGGATTTCTCACGGCTGGTGGAATTCAAGAAGCCTTCAACCGAGCTTATGACCATGGCCGTTTAGAACTATTCAAGTACGCTCGAGTCAAATCATGCTTTGCGTTTTAAAATCTTAATAATTTAATTCAAAGTCAAGGACAATCATTAATGAATTTTATTACACAATACAGTTGGAATGTGGACCCGTTCCAAAAGTACAATACACTAAATTTCGTGCTAGGCTATGGAATGGCAATTGTATGCTTCTACGGAGCTCATCAACCTAATGTTCAACGATACTCCAGTTTACCCACGTTTAGAGAAGCTATTAAGTAATTCTCACAGGATTTCCTGATTTAGTCAATGCTAAATATGTCCGATATGATTGACGTAACTTGACAATTTTTTTTAAATATTCTCATAGGGCCATGACCTGGAATGCCGTGTTTAAAGAATTAACAAGCGTGCTTATAATTTGCACGGGTGTATCAATATTTGCGACATATGCTGGCTGCGATCCGATTCTACTAGGTGAAATTAGTAAAGCAGATCAAATTGTACCATATTTTTTCATCAATGAATTAGCATGGATTCCTGGAATGATGGGAATATTTACGTCATGTATTATCAGCGCTGTTCTCAGGTAGAGTCTATGATGGGTCAATTCTCATGCAAGAAATTAATACTATTTGAACATAACATTTTGCCTAATTGTTGCCTTTCTTTAAATTACATACATTAGTACCCTCTCATCAGCTTTGAACTCATTGGCTGCCGTGACATGGGTTGATTTCTTGTCCAGAATCCCTTATTTCGATAATATGGGAACCGTCGGAAAAGGAAACATTACGTGTGTCTTATGTAAGCAATATTTTCTGAAAATTAATTTACCATTATCACCAGTTAGTTTTGAGTTTTAAGTTTCGAGCTGATTTAAATAATTTACTCAATTTCACAGGCGCTATGTATGGAGCAATAACAATTATGCTTGCGTTTGGGGCTGCTAATCTTGGTTCAATTTTCCAATTAACCATTACAGTCATCGGAGCATTTGCTGGAGCGTTGGGAGGATGTTTTATTATGGGGCTTTTCCTCCCTTACATCAATAAAGTGGTAAGATATAATGTTTAATTTGACCTGTACAGTTTTTTAAATTTTCGCACTCAAAAATTCGATATTTTTCTAACACAGGGAGCAATTATTGGAATTGTATCCGGTTTGAGTTCTACAGCCTTTTTAACCTACAAGGCATTCATGCTCCACATTCCGTATGCCACACTTCCAACCTCAATTGAAGGCTGTCCAGCTAGCACAAATTTCAGTATGGTTGCGGAGGCTAATATGACAACAATGCTTAATGCCGCACCTGAATTGTAAGTTGCACGGATGAAATTTCAAAAATATTAGACAAATTCTAATTTGGATTTTGTCACGTACAGCGAATGGCCTACAAAAATATACACGATATCCTACGTCCTTTACCCGTTCATCGGATCCATGACTACAATAATAATTGGATCGATCGCCAGTATCATATCCATGCCATTTTTACCAAAACCAAAACCATCATGTTATGACTACCTACATCCGTTGGTCAAGCGGTTATGCGGCATTCCTGAATCTGATTCTACTGGCGCCTACAAGAAGAATCAGTACAGCATTAACGGAACTCCCTCCGTAATGAACCTGAAATTAACGAACGTGCAACGAAACGTTTATGGTAATTCAGGAGATGCTAGATATGGTCCTCGTGGAATTGAGAATGCCTCATTTGAGATGAAGGATATATGATCATGGATCAGTATTATATAATTTTGAAATGTGTTTCATTAAAATGTGTAAAGGAACTGATACGTTTATCCGAGATTATTCCGAACCCAAATAGCTCAGCCGAATGAACTAAATTATATAAAGTCGCTACAAGAATTTTCAATGTATATACTCCCGTTGCTATTTGTATATATGTATGTTATATATGTTAAAAAGTTAATAAATATTTATTTAGGATGTCGTTGCCGGCCTTCGAGAGTTATTTTGTCGAAACTGAGATTCGGAGACAGTTTTGAGACTGGTAAATGGGACGCCTAAGATTAGCTTCGGTTTAAATAGTTAGTTCCGCTAAATTGCCTGCTTACAATGTATTAAGGCAATTAAATCAAAAACTGTAAAGGCCGAAAAACAGATGCTCAATTATCAGAGAATTTAAAATTCTGCAGTAACTATGCTCGTGTGTTTACTACGTTGAAAAAGTTCCTCAATGAAGTAAGCTCTGATCCTGGCTCAAACTAAAAGGTGGGCTGATACTGACTTGTACCAACTGAATAATTGCTTCCCGTGTGGAGAATGCATACTAGATTGATTTTTTGCATCATCATTCGCAACCTATAAAAATATACCTAAATATATGTAGTACTTCGAGAGATGTATTCAATTTCGCTTGTGCGGTCATTTCGTCCAAATCACTTTGGCACTACTTTTCGACCATTAAATTCTTTTTTTTCAGCCGAAAATGCGCCGATTTAATTAAGTCAATTAATCACAACCCTAGGTTTAACATTATAATCGACCTTATGAGAAATTATTTAATTAAAATAACTGGCTGAAGTATAACTCTTACTGAAATAAATGACGGCTTGCATTGCAGAAAATAGCGAAAAGAGAGCAGTTTATTTCCTATGGATATTCCAGATTTATTTTTAGCCTATACAAATGGCTTCCGAGAATCAGTTGTTTTGAGGGAGGAAACCCCCATTAAAGGGAAAAGTTTGGACAAAAAGGCCTTTGGACAAACGTCCTTGGACGAAAGTGCCGTGAACCCAATTTTGACTGACCAACTTTCCATTTCGACAGCCCCTCAAACTCAATACACGTGGGCTATTCTGATTCTTCCGAAGATGTGATTATAATATGTTCTCGCAGGTGAGTTGGTGGAAACACAATTCCTCTATTGTTCTTCAGTGGAGCATCGTAATTTTTAATACAACCAGTGCAGTATAGCTAACTTGTCACAAAAGACTTGTTTTGGCACATATTTATATTCATATAGAAAGTGACAGTCATTGCAGAACCAGCTGTTACTGGTGCATATCAAGAACTTGGTCCTAAATTATATAATCAAAATCAAATATCCACTGTGTGACATTAAGTGCTAACCTAATTGTTCTAGATACCCAGATTAACTGTGTTGATTTTACCAGTTTACCATGCTGTCGTTGGGCACAAACTATTTCGGATTTTTGGATTATCTCTCTGTCAGCCTAACGCTTCTAATTTCGCTAGGAATAGGAGTTTACCATGCCGTGAAGGGACGCGGTAAGCAGACAAGCGAAGATTTGCTGATGGGCGGAAGGAAGATGTCTGTCATTCCTATTGCTTGTAGCATGATGGTCACCTATTTTTCCGCCATCGCGATTATTGGTATGCATGAAATTTATATCATTTGATGAAAAATTATTACTGAAATTCGGAGGTACTAATTCACTAAACTTTTCAGGTTATCCAGCAGAAATATATTCGAACGGCATCCAATTCTTCTTCATGGGCATTCTTATTGTCTTTATTTGCATTCCATTGGCAGCCTATTTGTTCATGACAGTTCTTTACAAGCTGAAATTGACGAGTGTATTTGAGGTATTAAAATGGAACATATTCCCAACTATAAATCGACTGTGTAAAAACTGTGCTAATGTGTTTGTAATTTTTCAGTATTTGGAGCTTCGCTTCGACTCTACAGCAGTCCGATGTTTGGCGTCCGCCATTTTTATAATTCAAACAAATATTATTATTGGAGTCGCACTCTATGCCCCTTCCGTTGCGTTGCAAATTTTTCTTGGTTTACCGGTTTGGCTGTCAATCGTCATAATCGGAGTTTGCGGAACGATATACACTTCAATCGTGAGTAAATGCTGTAATTACTAGCTCATATAACTTTGGCGAAGACGTAAAATATGCATGATTGTCATTGACAGGGAGGCTTGAAAGCCGTGGTTTGGACCGACGTATTTCAATTCGTTCTTATTATTATCGGCATGGTTAGCGTGGTCACCAGAGGCTTCATCACTGCAGGCGGTGTTTATGAAGCTTTCAAGAAGACTAGTGATCACGGTCGATTAAATTTGTTCAAGTACGGATTAGTTCATCTTAATTTAAAATCTGCAAACGAATTTAAAAATCTATAAACTGTTTGAAATTACAGTTGGAATGTGGACCCATTCCAAAAGTACAATACAGTGAACTTCTTGTTTGGTTATGGAATGACGGTTGTCTGTTTTTACGGATCACATCAGCCGAATGTTCAAAGATATTCCAGTCTGCCCACATTTCGAGACTCAGTCATAGTAATTAATGAAATATTTAATTTATAATTTCTCTTTAACTGATCACTAATTTATATTTTTAGGGCTATGCTATGGAATGCCTTGTTCCATATTCTCACCAGCGGCCTCGTAATTTGCACTGGAGTTTCAGTTTTTGCTACGTATGCTGGCTGTGATCCTGTTTTGCTTGGTGAAATTAGCAAAGCAGATCAAATTGTGCCATTATTTCTTCATCCATGAATTAGCATGGATTCCTGGAATGATGGGCATTTTTACGTCGTGTATTATCAGTGCAGTGCTAAGGTTAAATAACATATATTTTCGTAATTGCCATTGCATAACAGGAATATTATATTTCTGTCTGAAATTTACAGTACACTTTCGTCAGCGCTTAACTCCTTGGCTGCTGTAACATGGCAAGATTTTCTATCCAAGGTGCCATATTTTGAAAATATGAGTACTGTCCGGAAAGGCCATATCACCTGTGTTTTAAGTAAGTCTCAGTTTTGCTGTAATTTTTAAAAAGGTGGCTAGGGTTTTGAATATCTTTCCAATGTTTTGTACTTGCTTTTCAATTTTAGGTGCACTATACGGTCTAATTGCAATGCTCCTGGCTTACGGAGCAGCTAATTTGGGCACAATTTTTCAGTTGACATTTGCCGTGATTGGAGCATTTAGTGGAGGACTTTGCGGGTGTTTCATTATGGGGCTACTGATTCCCTATATTAACAAAGTCGTAAGAGCTAACTAATAAATCTGATTTCAGAAGTCTTAATCATTTTTAATAAAAACTTGCTTTGAAAACAGGGTGCATTTGTAGGAATGCTGACTGGCGTAGTAGTGACGGCCTTCCTAACTTTCAAAGCATTTACCCTGAATATTCCTTATGCAACATTACCAACGTCCATTGACAGTTGTACAGCTGGAACAAATTTTACAGCAGCAGCAAATGCCACTCTACTAGAAATGACCAAGCAAACCACGGAATAGTAAGTATTTTTACATGTGAAATGCTGCGAACTTTTTAAGGGTTTTTAACGGTAATTTTTAAATTTATTTACAGCGAATGGCCAACGAAAATATTCACAGTATCCTACATCCTGTATCCGTTCATCGGCTCAGTGATCACTATCGTAGTTGGAATACTCGCAACCCTAATTAGCAGACCTATGGTAGGCAAGCAAAAGTCATCTTGCTATGACTACTTGCACCCTCTTGTCAAGCGCCGTTGCTGTGTTCCTGAAATGTCTAGAGATGAAGACGTGAATGATTACAACAAAAATGGAATCAATACCAATATGAAGCTGCCAAGAATTAACACAAATGGAGGTAAACATAGTTACAGCCATGAGTGCTGTAATCGAGGAATTCAAAACGGGGCTTTTGAAATGCAAAATATGTGAAAAAAAGAAGTAAAGGGAAAATTGCCTAAAAAAGGGTAGCCGAGTACCTGCCCTTGTGATATGCCTAGACAAAGGTAATCAGCGAAACGTTTAATGTCAATTTCGAAACTTTTGGGAACACGAAGATCATTTTATAAACTTTCCTACATGTACTTAAACCTTAATGTAATGTTAAATGCTACCTACCGTAAACTTTCTGAAGATTTTTTCCTGTGCGCCTAATACGCGTCAGCCATTCTCTTAAGAATCAGTAACATGTCGGGCATGTGATATCTTGAATATATATTACCTGTACCCAGCAATTTTTGTATCTCAAAAATTACGTACCCATATACTGAAACTTTTTATTGTGAATAATAGGTTTAAAATATCTGTATTAAGCAAGCTTACTACATAGTATGTAGCACGCAGCAAATTAGCGTGGCATCATGGAGTGTGGTAGTCCTTTCCTACTTAACCTGTTTATAAACGGACTAAATTTTTCCATGTAAATACTTGAACAACAACTATTGAATCTCATGCAAGTGGTATTAAGGATAACCTATTGATCAATGCTCAACCGCGTTATTTGCTGCTGGTACTGTCAAAAACAGTGCCATTTATAATTCATAATGTCTGTGAAACGATTCATTAAATCCCAGATGAAAAGTATCGACTAAATTGCTTATTTCCAGAACTCTGCAAAGTCCGAGTCGAATTATGTAAG
>VNWX01002897.1:0-11160 GCA_009869905.1 Ceratophysella communis | reverse complement strand
AGAGCTGCCTGGAGTGTAGGTAATGGCAAAAGTATAATGCGAACGGCTATAGTAAAGTCAATTAAAATAAGCCCTAATGAATCATTTCTGACCATGCAAGCAATTTAATAAAATTTTGACAGCTTTGAATCTCGTCTGGTACTTGGACTTAATTAAATTACATATGCATGTAAGCTCGTTATATTTAACTGTATCCGGCTAAGAATCCCACGATCGGGATGTTTTTGTGCAGGTGACAGGTGTCATTCCGCTTGGCAATTAAAAATCTTTCATAGAGTTCATAGTTCATCGGCAACCACCTTTGATAAATCACAGTACAAAAAGACATGTTTTCAGATTTTTCCATATCGTGGGAATCACAGTTCCAGACAATAGAAAACGCCAATCCTCCTGAAATATAGCGCCGTGGCCAGTATTGAACCCACTTAACTTACCCTAGGAATCGCCAGCGCCAGCACAATTATTGATAAATTCAGTTTCGGCAGTTTTTGCGCAAAGAAAACTATACCTTGAACCACATTTCAGAACCATAAACACTTTTATTGAACGGTTTAATCAATATAATGACTCGTTTTGAACGCAATACTCGTTTCTTAATTATATGTATGTACAAATAGCCTAAATATCACAACGGAACCTAAGCAATAATAAATCTAATGAATACAAATTGTAAACATAATTTACACTGAATCAGTCGAAAATAAAAAAGAAATTTGTGGTGCTAATTATTTAATTTATCTGCGAATAGATGCGTAATTGTTCTCTTCATCCCTGCTACCTTTGAGCAGTGGACCACTTTCGGACTCATCTTCATTTTCACTATTAGTGCTACTGCTGTCCTCTGAATCCAGAGCACCTTTCTTCTCGAAGAGCTTCTCAATCTGCGCTGCATGAAGATTCGAAGTTTCAGGAACACAAAGGGCTACGAAGAGTGCTCCGCACATGGACACAGCCGAGTAGAACCAGAAAGTACCGTAGGTATTGAGTCCGTCCAACATGGTCAGGAATGTCTTGACCACGATGAACTGGCAGAGTTGGCAGAAGCCATAAGCTAATGAACAAGAAATTGACCGAACGTCAGAAGGCAGAAGTTCGACGACCATGAAGAAGGGCAGTACGCCGAAGCCAATTTGGGATGAAGAACATGAAGACGGTGATGCAGAAGAGTGGGATGCAGTCCACAGTGTGGGAATTGAAGGCCCCTCCCAGAATTGACCCTGTGCCCTCTTCAGTTGCATGAAGTCCGCCATACTTCTCCTTGACCAGGAAGAATGCACCCAGCATGCCGGTTGCTATAGACATGCAGATACCAGACGTGATGAGCAGTGGGCGGCGTTTGAAGTATTTGACCAGGAAGATGGAGATGAGCGTGGTGAACAGACGTACGAAGCCGATGACGATGGTTTGAACGTAGTTGTTGGTAGCGTTGTCAGCATATTGGAAGATGAGCGTGGCATAGGAAGTGATTGAAGAAACGCCGGAGAATTTCTGGAAGAAAAAGAGCATGACACCAATTCCCAGGGGTCGGAGGACAGCGCGTTCCGAGAATCGAGAGCAAACAGCACGGATAGAGAATTTCTTAGGTTTCAATGATGGAAGGCCAGTTCGGAGAGAAGTGCGTCGCTCCTTGATGCGGGTAAGCTTCGCAACTTCCAGCTCAGCTTCATCTTGGTCATTTCTAAGCCAAGTGAGGGCTTTGACAGCTTCGCCATATTTTCCCTTGCTGATAAGCCAAGACGGAGAGTCGGGTAGGAATGAACATGTAGAAGAGAACGAGGAGTGGAAACGATGACGAAAAGAAGGCGAGAATTCTCCAGTTCATCATGCTTCCGAGGGTATACATGGCGATGACCCCGATGGCTACCATCAGCGTTGGAATTGAACCGGAAACACCTCGAATTGATGGATCCACGATTTCACAGATATAGACCTGAAAATGATTAACAAACGTTTATGGTTATTAAGGCTATAAAAATTTAAACCACAGGTAATCCTACACAATGTTCTATACTAAATCAGTAGTAGGTCGCTATAGAGTGATCGAACTGAATACTTGCCAGATGTGCGGATTAAAAATTGGGGGCAAGGATTAGTGGCTTAAAACATGTTGACCAGAAGGTTATTTACCTGAACTGTTGTGGAGTATATCCCCGATGCTGTTCCAGTCAAAAGTCGCCCCGCAAGGATTTGAGGTACACTGTTTGCAAATCCGATCACAATCCATCCCAAGGAGAAGAAAACACTGGCCAGCATAATCGTCTTCCGACGACCCAGCACATCTGCCAACAAACCTCCGCTCAGTGTCCCAATCACGCTGTTGGAGAAACACGATACACGACACAGTGATTACACAATTCTATACAACAGTAACAATTTCATTTTTGAACTAAGTGAATTTCAATTTTAACTTACCAGCCTATTGTTACGAGACTTGCTGCACCGAGAAAAGAACAAATTGAAAAATTGTAAATTAGTTTAAACGTTTAGATTCAATTGTTTCCGAATTTTTTAAAAATTAATAATTTTTACTCACCAATCCATGATAAGTCTTCGTGATCGGCTTTGATTGTTGCTTCGGGACGAGCTAGTTGATACGTCGTAATGGCAGAAAAGCCCATAATATTTCCCGTGGCGAACAGTGTGACAGTGACACCCGCAACCGTTAACAGCTTAGAACAAAAAGGATATAGAAATTAGTGTTGTGATTAAATTTTATTGTGAGATATATTTTATTTTTATGAAGTGTTTGATCTTTAAACGTGAAATAAAATAACTCTAATTTTCAGAGTGGTTTTCCAAAGAGGAAAATTTTGGTTTTGTGTTGCTTTACTAATTTCGTTATTTCTAGTTGCTTTATTTCAGCCTCGCTCCTTTGAGGTATGCATTTACATATCGTACAAATACGGCAAATGCATTTTATTTCATATTCAAATTCATATTATTTTTGAAATTGGCAATTTAAACATTTTCATAAAATTTTCACTTAATATATAAGTTGATTTCAGGAAAACAAATATTTATACAAGGCTTAGACATTTTTCAAAAGAATTGACCAGCAAATTTCACTTTTTTAAATAATAGTTTTACAAAATTAGAACTTCAAAAAATAACCAAAACTTGATACCAAAACGTGATATAGCCTGTGAAACGGCTTAACCAGAATATAAAATCGAACGTTAAAGTTTATTTCGAAAACATATAATTTTCAGGATTCTAGTTGAAAATTAAAATAATTAAGTTCACTTTCGTAATGGGCTTAATTTTAAAATTCAAATAGAAAGGGGTTAAAATTTCAATTAGGAAAGGATTAAAATTTCAATTCAAAAATTTAAAGAGGATTAACGAAGGATTAGGGGAGATTATAGGATTAGGAACCAGAACAAAAATGTGCAACATTTTATAATCCTATTCCAAGGTCCAGTGGTCGGGCTTATAAAATACGGATGAGGTTGGCCGAAGTCAGCTTCCCGCATTTATAACCTTAGGCTGTGACGGGGGGTTATGGGACTTACAAAATGTAGCAAAAATGTGTTGCATACGTTCATAGGCGTGTCATGGCGTGCCGTGTACTGAACAGCACGCAACGGAGTTAATAAGTACCTGATTTCGATGATGTTTGTAGCATATTCGTTCATTAGGAGTGAGAATATTATCTTCATCCCCTTTGGTCTTCATGTTGAGATTTGGGTACTGGAAATGTTCGTTGAAATTACAATAACTAACCCCGTTAGATGTTCGATTTCAAATTTTATTCAATCGTTTTCTCTTTTTTTTTCAAAAGTGTTGATTACAATAGGTATAAATTAGATTTATTAGTACAGTTGACCACGCAGCATGTACATGGAAAGAGGTCTAAGGTTGGAAAAGGGTTATTGTCGAAGGATTTCGTTTTAGGAATATTTGGTCTAGGTTTCTGAGAGGGTCTTGGATTGATAAGAAACTTACACAGCCAAGTAAGCCCGGTTTTATACCTGCGACCTCAATTCTTGGCCAGAAGTTAGTAAAAGATTAACGAGGACTTTGGGTTTGATAATCTCCATTGATGCGTAGTGACGGCATTCAATGAACCATCTGCTTGGGAATCAGTGTTCTTACTACATATGAGCACCTTCTGGAAGATTTTTAGGAATTAGATGTCTGGCATTATTAGTCGTATTTAGTGAACTGCTGACCAGAAAAGATCCGATCGATCACGTAGCACGGATCAACGAGCGTCCGATTTCATTGAAAGGTCGTGTCACGCGTCCTGATTGGGCTGCAGATGGAGATCAGAGCTTGTATGAAGCAGTCTTCTCTGGTCTGTTGACCGCGCTACATAAACGTGGGATTCCGTTGCGTCATTTTCAGGAATACCGTGAACTACCACGACACCTGACATGTAACATCTTGAAGTATGGAATCTTTAAAGATGTTAAAGATTTAGGTTAGGAAAAATTCAGAATATTACGCAAGAAAAATGAAATGCTCTGATGACGAGTAACGAGGCTCAATCAAAACTAATAGAAGCCTGATGTTATATGGCTAAATGTTTAAGTTGTTTATATTTTGCTGCAACATATCCCTGCGATTTATGCTTGACGTAAATTTGTATTTTTCTCTGGCACGTGTCACACCGTAATTTAGCCTAATTTTTTTAAGCTGGTGTGCTGTTATTTTTGCAATAATGCTGAGGTCATTTACTCGTCCTTAGCATGAAACATAAATTAGTCGAACCGGTATTGAAAGCTTAAGACATCTTTATTCCTATTCAAATATTTGAAATTTAATTCTGGATGTTGTTGAAGCAAAATATACAGAAGACAGAATAGACAATGATTCCAGAAAAAACACAAAAGAAATTTAAGACCGGTTACCGGTTACTTTTCATTTTTTCAACTTGGCACCGTGTTTTAAGGTTTACTGGGCTCAATAGGCATGATAAGTGTATTTAAATTAAATTTTTTGCAGTTCATAGTTCATAGAATCATATATTATACTTTTTACTTTTTGCAGCAGTGAAACCACATTAACTCGTAACCAAAATATGTGTCACGTATTCATGTACTTGCTTCGATAAGTTTCAAATGCTGGTAACATATTTAATAAAACATTAGTCAAAATTTCAAGGAGAACTGCTCAGTAATCGACCAAATTTACCAGACTGCTTATCCGAATTATGGGACAGACAAGGAGAAAAAGCGATAAGCCCATTCTAACGCTATGAGATTTTGTATTTCTAGGTAGACATAATACATACATAGTGTTGGATTTTGTGTTTCAACAGCCTCATTTCGTAATGGAAAACAGGAACTCGAATGGAAATATTTACGATGTTTTTATGTAGAAGCTGGAACATGGTGTGAATCTTTAAATCAAGATTATTTGATACTCCCACAACCATATGCGTTCTGTATGTTTCTGGTCTAATATTAGAATATGTAGTAAACAACGTTTCCTTGAATGAAGATCGGATTAATGCAGTTTATTTTGGTCTTGAGAACTACTTAGGTATTCAATATTTTCCATTACATATACATCCCTGTTGCAAAGATTAGCATTATTGTATGTAGGGCCATCCCATCACAACATACTGAGGCCAACATGTTTACTTCTGTATCGACCGCATTGTTATGTTGACCTTATTCCGTGAATGTTAGCCCCAGCCCTAAGCCCCGCTGTCCAGCACCGATGACAATACTGAATGATAAAACATGAAGGGTTCTGACGATTGAACGGAGGACAAGCAGGTGCTGCTAAATTCAATGATCCTTTGCAGTTAAGCCTGGTGATAATTGGAGTGAATAAAGTACCTAATTAAATTGAGATATTTTTTATAGATGGTAATAGATTGACCAGTAATTTCCATTGCAAAGCATTTCGTAGGAGTATGCTTTAAATACATTTGTCGTGATTATCTGCCTAACTGTAATTTGTGTTGGTAATTAGGATTGGATTAGCTTGGTTTTGCGAATCTACTATAATTTCTAGCTTTTGTGCAGTAAGAAATCCACACCTCCAAAATATTGGTGTGCTTAATTTTATGGAAACCGAGTGACTAATTATTTGATTCTTCCTAATGCCGTGATTGCATCATATTTGATCGGGATATACGTGTCTAATGGTAAATTTAATAGGTATGCCTTGCAGTGCAGATGCGTATAATCCCAAGTAACCTCTGAGTTTTGTGGAAAGATTGACTCCTGCCTGGCAATCACTAATCTTCAGCCGAAGCCAGTGCTAACTACCAGATTTCATTTAGCAGTTAACAGCAGTGCAATTGGAATCGAGGCTTTGCAATCCGGCAGTCAGTCCAGCGATGGAATATAATTACAGTTGACTTTTACAGCCAGCATCCATAATTTTTACAGCTTGATTTGCTTTCCCATTTAATTACCTACGTCTAAAATCCTGAATTATGAGATTAACGCAAAAATCTAGTTCTGCCGAAATAAGCGATACGAAAAATTCGGCTAGCCTGTAAGTAGCTTCCCTTTAAATCTATCTGACTTCTTATGAGCAGTAAAACGTAGAATAGAATCTGGAATAGATTCAATAGGATTTAGAATACATAGAATCTAGAACCTCACTGATCTTGTCAATCGTATCGTAAATACAAATTATATTAAAATGAGCAAATTTGCACAAAATACCCGCCTCGTACAATCGCAGTCCAATAAATTTACGCCGTTACTGACTAAAATATAAAATTTATTGTATATTCAAGGTAAAATGGTATTCTGGTTTTTATTTTAATGGTGGGTGAAACTAGTTTAAGCACCTCCTGTTATCCAGCGGGACTAAACTTGTCATAATAAAGCTTCTTTTCATATAAATATATCTATTCAAAAATTTTATAAGTAATAATTAGAACAGAAGTACACTTGGATATTCGATATACGATTATTTAAACATGCTTTTAAGTATTTCACACCTTCATATGCCCTGATTTCATTCAAGAATAGGCACCACATAATTGCAAGACGATTGAATTAATAAACTAAAATTAAGAGATTTTTAAATTAGAGTCAACAGGATCAGCAATCCGAGAAATTCTATTTCGTACCTAAACTCAAAGCTAAAAAATTTATTTAATACAAAATTTGATACAAATTTGGCAATTAAACAACCTACAGTCAAGGATATAAGGCATTAGTTGATTAGTTATATTATTTAATTCATAAATTCGACGTCTCGTCCACCCCCTCTTCATCCAGCCCATGCCCATTTCTGACTGAGCCTGAATTATCAAAAATAGCTTCAATTTCTCCACAATGAAGATGTGAAGTTTCTGGAACAAAAACTGCGATGAACAGGGCTCCTGAGAGTGAGACGGCAGAATAAAACCAAAATGTACCAAACGTATCGAGCCACTCAATCATGTCCAGGAAGGTCTTGACTGCCACAAATAAGCAAATCTGACAGAACCCGATTGCAATTGCACAACCCAATCCTCTTACGTCTGAAGGAAGAATTTCGGCGATGAAAACCCACGGAATGATTCCGATACCACATGAATATGATACCATGAATAACAAGAGACACGCCAGCGGAAGCCATTCCAGATTCACATCGTTGTATTTGACGATAATGCTTTGACTTATTTCCGTAGAATTTCCAGTATCTCCTGCACTCTCTCGCATGTAGAAATATCCGCCCAGTACTCCTGTAGACAATGCACATATGATGGAAGACGAGATTAACAGTAGACGACGATTCAGAAATTTGACCAGAAACAGAGCGATGAAGGTGGCGAACATTCGAACAAATCCCACAGCAATTGTCTCGAGGTAGTCATTCATAAAGTTGTTGGTGTATTGAAAAATCAGCGTGGCGTAGAATGTGATAGGGTAGATTCCAGAAAATTGCTGGAAGAAGAAAAGAGCGCTTCCCATGCCTAACGGTTTGAGTACTGATGGGTCACAGAAACGAGAGCAGCAGTTTTTGAATGAAAATCCTCCCGATATCCGTCGCTCTTTTAGGTATTGAAGTCGCATACATTCTTGCTCGGCTTCTTCACGGTCATTTCTGAGCCAAGCCAAAGATTTCAGGGCTTCCGGTTGTCGACCTGAAAAAAGCGTGAAATCATTGTTAATAGTATCGTATTGCTAAACTTGACTCTTAAATACAGATTCGCCGGGGTTGGAGATTGCTTCTGAATAAAATTAATCAAATCAATGAATCTTGCTTTTGTAATCTGATTTGATTTTTCACGGAATTCGCAAAATAATCACATAAAAAGCCGAAAATTTTAAACGAAAAATATAGATCAATAATTGCTATACTACTTACCCTTGTCAATGAGCCAAACTGGACTTTCAGGAAGACAAAGCGTATACAGCAGAACAACAATAGGAAATGTGCTGCAAACATAGGCCGCTGTTTGCCATTCGAATAAACTTCCAATGCAATAAATTGTCAGAATCCCCACTGTGACGGACAAGCTTGGTAATGCTCCAGTTACACCTCGGAGACTTGGTACAACAATTTCGCAAATGTAAACCTAGAATTCATCAGAAGGACAAACTTAGCTTTGCCAGAACAAAAAAATCATAGGAGCTATGGTCAGAAGTCAGGGTAAAATATTTTTACCTGCACTGAGGCTGAGTAACTTCCTGAAGCCATCCCTGTCATCAGCCGCCCAATAAGAATATCACGAACAGTCCGAGCTTTAGCTATCACGACCCAACCACCACAAAACAAAATGGAAACCAAGATAATCGTTTTCTTCCGTCCAATCGCATCGGAAAGTACTCCACCGATTAGAGAGCCACCGATTGTTCCAAGAGCCACCAAACTTGCTGTCAACAGAAGCCAGACAAGCATCACATAATGGCTCGGTAAATTCAGTCATCAATGTTATTATGATGGTATAAAAATGATTTACCAATCCAAGACAAGTCCTCATGTGTAGTTTTGATGAAAGATTCAGGACTCAATAGCTCCGGTATTGTTAATGATGAGTACCCCATCATATTTCCAGTCGCAAAGAGAGCCAGCGTCACGCCAGCCACGGTTAAGATCTAAGGTATTAAAATCTAATTGATTAAACGTTGCTAATTTGACCCTGGTGCGATTTGTTTTGTCGTCTAAATCTAAGCAATAAAATATCAATGTCGCGTGTCTTGCTTAATTCCGTTCTATTTAGATTCAATTTAAATCCGCTTGAATTCTGCTATTTAGAATTTACATTTAGTATTGAAGCATTTAGCAATAAATATGTATACGTACCTGATTGCGATGATGCAGGTTGTCGGCCCTATCGATTAGCGGAATTTGCTCCTTCCTCATCTTGAGGCGTTTTCGAACCTTTATTACCTACCTAAACTTTCCTCTCAAATTTACAGATTTCGTAAAAATTAATCAAATCAATATTGGGTTCAACCCCATTTCCCGAGTAGTTAGAGCTGAACCAAGACGAAAATGAAAGGAATAAGACCACACGTCACACACAATGCTAAAGACGCAAGAAACTGACTATTGCCAAATAACACATCTGGATTTCCGATTTAATTCTTATTCCAGACATTTGTTGTCGCTGGACATTATATTCATTTCTGCTTTGACGCAGTCATTCCACTGTCTTCTAGAGTTTTGCTGCTGTAGATTTTGATATCCTCTAGGTTTTCTAAGCTTACTAACACATGCTACATACGTTAGCTCAAGATCAGTCGTCTAACGAGGAACTCAAGGAGCTTATGCAACAAAAAAATCTTTATTGTCCGTTCAGTCCCCTGTCTTAGTCGCACTTTGAATTTACTCGCATAATAAAAGAAAACATATGCATGATTTGGAAAATTTCACAATTTTAAATCATTCAGTTAACAAAATAGCGTATTGCATGGCAGTGGGCAGCCATATTGAAGAGCGGTGTATGGGTTGACTTGGAATTTGAGCGGTCCGCCATAGCATGATCGTGCTGGAGCCCTAACTTTGACCGTCAGAGGTGGCATGCAGTGCAGAGGTCGCATTGGGCATCCAGATGGTCCGAGTTGGAAGGGGATGTTGATTGGACAGAGCTCGCCTTGGCATCCTATCAATATTGTTTTTCTGTTTAGAATACAGTTAAAAACTTTAGAATCCTGATCCTGATAAGCTTACCTTGCATGTATGTCCTTGGTTGTCCGCCACCGAAATCAATTTGCCGTCCAGATCCAGATCCCATGTACGGGCTGCTATAAGGCGGCAAGCAGCAATAACTAGGTTTTCGGGGTTGCCAAGCCATGATTTGCCACAAGAAACGACCAAATTTAGAACCAAAAATGTAGGTAATCAGAAATTCCAGAAATTTGGAAGGTTTGAGGAGCCAGAAGCTTTTTGTAATAGATTTCTAGCTAGATTTTCCCCCTAGAATTCTATTATTTACAGACATGGGCATAGCTATGCTTGCTTATGCAGTTGAACATTTAAACTACTGCCATAACAACGCAATATTGATTTCATTGTTTGACCCTTCGCTGCACAGTCGATTTCTTTATGCGATATCTATTGAATGCTTCAACCTAATGCGTATTACACTGGCTGTCGTTGCATTTGGTTACAGTGTATATGTTACGGTTTGTTTGTACTGGCGGTTCATTTGTATTTAAACCGGTTTGTTTGTATTCGAGACACTAGTTTATGGCATAGAACTCTGTTATATAAATGCAAAAATAATTATGCTAAGATTCCTTTTAGACCAAAATTTAACGCTCTTTCGAACGGTGTCGTTTTTATAATCCTAATGTAAATTAATCTTGTCCAACAGGTGCGATTTCGAATATCGGGATATTTTCAAAATCAGTTATTAATACAACCATACATTGGATTGCAAATTACAATTACACCATTGGAAAGAGCATTAAATTTTGATCCAGAAAGCAACCTAAAAACAATTATTTTGCATGTCTACAACATATTTATATGGCATCAAATAGTGCCTCAAATACAAACAAACCGGTTTGCATACAAATGAACCGATAGTACAAACAAACCGTAACATATATACCCGATACGGCGGTTTATTGCTATGAAAATTCCATTTAAGTACTTGAACCTAAGATGAGATGAGAAAAAATGCGTGCAGCGCGTCCTATAATAAGGTCTCAGGACATCAGAATCTAAATAAAATCTGCCTGCAGTTTTTTCAGCCATCACAAAAATTATGAAATTGGGTACGCCGCAATGAAATATCAAATCAGCTTG
>VNWX01002896.1:0-11162 GCA_009869905.1 Ceratophysella communis | reverse complement strand
TTCGGGATTGGATTGCCCACCCAACTGATCACAATAATCAGATCTCTATGCTCTGACTCCAAGACGAGAAGAGCTCTGTCATTTTCTTCCTCTGGATTAATAATACATTAATCAGGACCTCCCTTCAGCCTACTCACTTTCTGGAAATGGAGTTTTCTCCTTCCCATTATTCCTGAGATAGTAAGAGATGACTCGAGTTTCGCAAGGAAGTAGGTGTATTACCAAATACTGGAATGGAATAATTACTCTTACGCTTGAGGTAAACGTGAGTCTTTTCCCCGTTCGTTCGTGGTTCTTGGTCCTCGAGATTGGCTACGCAGCAACAGTCTTGTAATAATGTGTGTGTGTGTACAGGGAAAGCGAGAGTAGCTGAATAGAGGACTGGAGACGAGTTTAAAAGAGAAAAGTAGCAAAATTCCAGGAAATTGCTTTGATTTACTCCAGAATGGAAGAGGAAAAGGGACAGAGTTCAAAGGAAACAAAGTTCCTTGGGTTTTGATTCTCATTTGAAAAGCAATGATAATCTATTCTCGAGAGACTTTTCACCAAAATCATTATCCCACCCCTACAACAACCCCAACTACTTTCCGCTCATACACCCCGGCTCCAGTTCTCACTTAGGCTTCGTTAGCAGGCTTTAAAATACCTTCTTCCATTCAGACGCTTTTAATCAGCCCGCTCTCACGCAAACAAACTACCAGAAAAACAAATTAACTTCAACTAAAATATCTCACAACACTTTTCATTGGATCGGCGTACAATAGGTTAATAAGCCTATAAGAGCCTGCTATTCGGCTCGATTTATAGCCCACGCCTAATTAAAACCATTTTGAATAAAACTTTGTGCACAAAACATTTAATTTGTGCCTAATCTTTCCATAAAAGATTTGTACAAGAAACGCCATAACTGACGAACACTGACTGCCAATAGGAAAAAGCTAAAATCATGCCTTGTTTATTAAAATCCGCGGCGATTCCCCCTCCTACTACCGCAAACAATTATGACGAGACAGGTCATAAACTGAGGAAGTATTTTGTCAAGACAAGGAGCGTCTATTTGCTTCAAAAAAATTTCATACACACAAGCATATTCAGTGTCACAGTAAAAAATAATCCTTGTTTGAAACAGGAAAGCTTTTGGGAAGCTAATAGAGATATGTTTTGTGTTGTTGGGCTGTGGAAAAAAAGGACAAGCCATGTGTTTCGTTCACAAGTCATCATTTTTTCACGAAAGGGAGAAGAGCAAGGAGTAGCAGAAAACGTAAGAACAAATCAACTCTATTCTTACGTCTACAGATGGCTGACTCAAGAAATCTGTTATGAATTTCATATTCTTTTCTCTCAAACAACCGCCCGAAATCTCGCCTCAAACTTGTACACAATCAGAATAGTCTCTCTCGCTCTATTCCCCCCTCCTCGCTTGTCCAACTATTCATATTTCCCTTTCAAACCAATCTCCCGTCAAGACAGTTAAAGTTAAGTCGACTTTCGAGTTTACGAGTAGCAAAAAAAAGACACTTCTTCGGAAGCCTTGTCTTGTCCGCCCAACAGGGGTGATAATGGTGGAGCCAGTTCGGAGCCACGGACGAGGAACTTATCTCAAAATTACTTTTATCTTGTATTGTGGGAAACCTGAGCTAGAACTAGAAGACGTCACTTTCTAACAAATCACAAGCAAAGCTATTTGCAAAAATAAAACATGACGAAAAGGAAAACTGCTGTAGTTCCCACAAAATCATAACTCCCATCAACTTCCCACTTCTGAAAATGCCAGAGATATAATATTCTGCTCTCTCGAGACTTCCCTTCAACAACTGCCACATTAGCCCACCCCGCATAATGTACATGAAGTCGCGTAGAGAAACTACGAAAATCTCAACCCTGAGACAGGAAAGACGCGTAATATTTTTGAGTTTATGAAAAATATGCCTTGTCTTCTAAGATCCGAATTAGTCAAGGGGAAGTGGAGTCGAAGGGAAAAAATATATCTACTAATAATTGATCACACTTTGCCAAGTGTTGAGAAGTCATCAGTCAAATTTCATCTGACATCATTAGCCCACACCGATTTGTCTCTATAATAAAAAAAATTGTCTTCAGCAGTCTGGGTGCGTATATTTTCGTTCGGTACAAGCTTCGAGCCATCTGACATTGCCGATCGCTGTGGCACTAATGGTTGCTTTTCGATAAAATTTCGGTTTTCATGAATTCTATCCTTGTAGCTGAACGCATATCGTTTATCGTTTCACATCAGCCAAATGTACATTTGATATCGAGTTCTTTTTCTCGATTTGATCGCAAATCTTTCACTTGATGTGGAGGTGAGTCATAATTTTATAGACCGGTCGCTTTACCGAAAAACCAAAAATCTCAATAGATGAGTCATAATCGAAAATATTAAGATGGGTCGAGAGTAAGAGGTGAAAGTGTCAAGAAGTTGGTCTTTCCTTTCGAATTTAAGTTCAAATCTCAGATACAATGGAAGAATTATCTGAATGTAATCCACCTTTCCTATCTCCATAATCAATGCATTTCAAATTAGGAAAAATACTGAACTTTTACATAATTTAAGTACAGAATTTCAAAAAGAAACGGTCAATGACCTAAGATTTGGCATTCCAAGTTTCGGGAGAAACAGTGAAAGGCGAAATTGTTTTTATTCGAATTCAAAGTTCGATAATAGTGAAATGTCGTGGGAAGTAATTGTTTATTTGCGAGTAGGTACTCTGATAAGCATAATGCGACACATTATGCAGAAATGTGGACTTGTTTGTGTCAATTGTTTTGTTCGCAATTAAAAGCGTTAATGAGAATTCTAACGAAATCATATTAATATCTGTATTCGACCTCCGTGCAAATTCTTTGAATTAGGATGCACACGAGGTGATACGACGACACACTTTGCATTGTCGTCAGGAACAATAGGCCACGCTCATGGAATACATTTTTGTTCATAAGACTTTAAATGGAGTTAATGAAGCTTTTAAAAAACAAACAGGCCTTGTCTTGAGCTAGTCTGGATTCAGAATAATGCTAAGCGGAAGGAAGTGGAGGATAAATGAGAACAGTGGGAAGTAATTAGTGAAGACAGTTGGGTTGATGATGGAGAGTGAGCGCGTGTAAGAGACTCCTGCTCGCTGCCTAATAAAAGATGAGTTAGTCCGATACGGAGCAGTTATGAAGACAAGAAACGTGGTGGGTGAACGCTGAGCCGGCTTACGGAACAAATAATAATAAAAAATTGTCTTGCGGAATATTATGTCATAAAAACGTTGTTTCGCCTCCCTCCAGCCAGTCTGGCACTTCTGAACTTGATCCTTCGACTCTAAATAGGGATGAAAATTAAGGAACGGAAGTGTGCCACACCAGCTCCATGCCCCGTCTACCGCCGCCACACTCTTACGACGACTCCACACACGTTTAAGTACTCATTTTATAGGAAGGCTTGTGGGCTGTTTTAATGACTCCGTCAAGCATGTCGGAGTCAAAAAGCTTTATATTTCTACAAAAGCAGTAGGTAATTTGTAAGAATAGATTTTTTTTTCACTCTATGTGTATTTGCCTGGAAAGTGAGAGTGTGGATAGTGATTTCTTCTCCAGGACGAATAACACGACGACGACGCGGAGCCCAAGCAGACGCAAGTAACATCTTTGTAATGAATCTATTTTACAGCGTGTACTTCTTTCCTTCCGAATAGTGAGTAGTAAAAACCGGGGGTTTGTGAATAAAGTACTTCACCATTTACGGCAATCTGTACTTGTCATAAATTTTGTCACTTTTTTCAGTCTTTTTTTTTCAGTTTAAAAAAAAATGTAAAACTGTCGACCACAAAGAGTAACCGAAAAAAAAATCTTGTTTATTTCTTCATCCCTCACACCCTTTTCCCCTTGTCTTTTTCACTTAAGAAAGCCACAATAGGAAATAAATCCAACTGAAGAATGCCGCACTACTTTTACTTCCGAAACTAATGTTTGAAAAAAAAACACTCCCTATTTCCGCACTCACTTCGTCTTAATCTTCACTGTGTGTTTGTTGCATTCGAGATGCCAAGGCGTACTGATCAAGCCTGAGAATCTAACTACGAAGGATGACACGGAATCGAAAAGAGAAAGACGTAAATTTTCATGGAAAAAGATAAGAGAAACAATGGATGAGTCGCTCGATGAGGTCAATGACCAGTTTGTAAACAATGATAATTTGTTTACAGCGGCAGCGTGTTACATAAGAAAAATCATTTGCTCGCCTCTCTAATTTAACTGGAAAATTCATCAAGAGTTCCAGTCCATTCACTTTCTCCGCTTTGAACTGCGTCGCTACCTTTGGCGCCTGAATTTAATCTAGGCAGCTCATACTGCTCTAAACTGATAAGAAGATGTTTAATTTAGATTCCCTTTCTACAACAAAATCCAGAGATTGTGTGAAAGCAAAACCGATGAGTGTTTCCTTTCGATTTTGGAAGGATTGGAAGGAGGTGTGTTTTGAGTTATGATTATGAGATAAACGGATGATAACTCGTTTGTGACGTTCACAAATAAAATTTAAAGGCATGCCTGCCTGGAGCCTTAGACAGTTCCTACTTATGAGTTGGGACGAGATTTTTTTTTTGTGTCGAATAATTTTGGCAAAAGATGAGGTATGTGATTAAATTGAATGAGTAATGAGTTTTATGAATCTGTGTGATAAGGAGAGCATAAAGGAGGACACCGGGAGTTCCACCTAAATCACAGCCTCACACTATTATTTTATTCTGCTCCAATGAAAGAATTAAAAATAAACCCCAGCCTTCTCCTGTCTAATCGGAAGAACATCAGGTGAAGTCTTCAAGGAAGCCAAAATAATGTGAACAGAAAAATAATACAGCTGTTTTTGTCAGAAAAAATAGGTAAAGCTTCAGAAGATGTCTCATTTCAAAAGTCTGAGATTCACGAGAAAAAAATATCCGAGTTTCATTGAAACTGAAATATGCCAGGGAATCAGATATTATTATGCATAGAAAATATTCTCATAATTCCTCTCCGCCAGGACAACTCAAATAAAGAACCTTTTCTCTTCAAAATTTTTTCTGCTTTTCATTTTGTCGCCAAAAAGCTAAAATTAAGTAATAGTCAAGTCAGTGAGAACGTGGAGCACATCTCATGCGAGGAGGACGAGGACGAGAAGCTCCTGTTTTCTTCTGTGAGCAGATTATTCAGGAAAAATTATACGCTTCTGACTTGTTTCGTTTTTCCTTTAAAAATAACTTTTACCCTATCGTCTCCACACAATTCTACAGCTCTGATCTGCCACGGAAAATAACACTTCATCTAAAAAACTCCCGACTTCTCATCTCGAGCTTCTTCATTTTTTCTCCTGCTTTCCTGTCTTGAGCGTATCATAATAAAGACCGAATAAGACTGCTCAACCTGTCTCCATCATCTCAAACATGATAAAAGAGCCCCCACACAGTCAACACTTTCTCAGCTACAATCTAGCTCTATCCATCACGGCCCTGCTGCTGCCGAGACACCACACACGCCGAGCATCTATTATACTATATTACACCAACGTCCCTGTCATGCCATGAATTTAATTGAGTCGCCAGTATAAGTTCGACGTCTTTTGGGCCTAGCCAAGAGGGTGCTACCGAGAAAAAAATGCAGAACTTGTATCATTGTCGGAAACTATTGTAGATGTTATACACTTCTAATTTCTGGGATAACGCTACTTAGAAAAAGAATGCGATAAAGAGCAACAATGCCATTGACGCCCCACGGATGCAAATATCTATACAGTCAAACCTATGGTTTATTAATGCAATGGTATGCCTCAGTTACCTGACATTATAGAAGGATATTAAAATATCTTACCTTTGAAGTTGACTGTGGGGATGGTGTCAAGGACTGAGGTGACATAAGCGGAGACTTGGAGTGTCGAATCTTCTCCCGAAATTTCTTGAGTTGACTGATTAGGGCTGAGAGCTTCTTGCTCATCTCGGAGCTCTGACTCGTCATCAACCAATGGCGTGAGCTGAGGTAGACTGGAATTTCAGAAGGAAAACAATGAGTCCGATTCAAACAAAGCTTGAGTTTTTAATAAGTCCATTTGAAATCGAAACAAATACGATAATTAAAGCATTTCATTGCAATGTCAGCCTATCTATCAAATCAATGTCAAAGTCTTTGTTCTTTGATTCCAGCATATTTCAGTTCTGTGACAATGAGTTCTAATCTAAGGCTGGCTAAGACAAATGGCCCATCATCATTCACACACCTTGACCTTCGGGAATTGTTTAAAGTCGTACAAGAGCTTTGCCAAGGAGAGGACGCCTGTCAAGGTGTAATCGTCGTAGATTTTCAGCATTAGTAACAGTGCAACGTGGCGGCCGAGTGGGTTCCTACTGATCTTAAGTTCCGTAAAATAAACGAAACCCGAAATCATAAAATTGCTTCTGCTTGACTCAGACTATACATTCCTTTCTTTTACCTTTGTATTATTCTTGAAAAAGAATCAAACTCAGGGTAAAAATGCACTTTCACGTGCTTAGCGGACTCTGGTTTATGTTAGAAACGACCATGCTATTTTACGGCTTCCTGTTAACGTTAACCTTTAGTTTTACACATGACGTCAATCCTGGTCTTTTCAAAGAAATCGGGGCGACGTCAAAGTCAAGGGATTGGAAATTGAAAGTACAAAAGCGAAAGTGCATAACACCGCTCATATTCTCTCGGCGCTCTGCTGAGGTCAAGGGAAAGTTAAACTCGCTTTCAATGAACGTTATTTAATTTATCAACAAGTTATCGAAAGGGCGACGAATCAAAACATATGCCCCATTCTCCTTTTGCCTTATACAATTTAATGGACACATACACGTTCTCATAAGGCTCAGAATCATAGAAAACTTTGAAGTAAAGATTTAACAGAACTACAATGATGGATAGAAAATATGAAATGAATGCAAAATGCAAGTTACCTGTTGTCCATGGACAAGCCTCCTGGAAATGTGGCTCCCAGGCCCATTTCTCCACCTGCAGTGAATCTGGAGGTAAGTTTTCGAAGGACGTCATCCATTGACTTCCGACTATTCTTAGCATCATTGTGATTTGGGTTTGAGAGGGTGGGTGACTTTGCGGAGGAGGATTCTCCAGAAGTGGACTCTCGGCAGTTCATGATTCGTCGGGTAGCGCATCGCCCGTTGGCCTTTCCTCCAGGAATCAGGATCCCGTCAATCTCCTCGGCATCAGAACTGGTTCGAGAGCAATAGGAGCCCAAGTCTGACATTTCATCGCCGCTCTCGAGGGGACCACTGGGCAGCATGAACTCATCATCACCCGGTCTAGCTGACTTCCGTGGCTTTGCCTTTAGCATATGCTGATGTCCAGGGTCCTGGAGCCGAGCTTCATATGCCGCGTTAGGAGAAAGTTCTTCTTTCAATCGATTGCCAAGGGACACTTGTGTCTCTTCAAACTTGTTCGGTGGGGACTTTCTCTTATTGGAACTCATGGTGGCCCAGTAACTCACATTCACTTCCTACAACAAGTCCTGCAAGAGAATAACGTGTATTAGCACTCGTATGGAGGAGGAAGGGCAGGTTGAAGCTTATCAAGACCCTATTGAGACACCGAGGGAGAGGCCGATAAGGTGGAGGTTTTGATTAGTGACTAGTGACAAGCCGTGAATGCTACTGAACTGCTTCTTCCAACTAGGATCATAATACATAATGGATTCAGAGATGTTTATTCTCATTGAAGCTTTTTGATAAGAGGGTGCGAGATGAGAGTAGGTGCTGGAGAATGTGTCTACGTCGTTCCTCGCCGTCCGTCCTTGCCTGGAGTCAGGGCCCAGTTCTGAAACTCTGAGACCTCCTTGAGCCACCCAGACCAAGGACCCCGACTCCCGCACAACTGCACCACAATAATTAATAGCTCTAAATAGAAAAAAACTGTGTCAAGAGCCTTAACTTTGTTTCATAGGAGAATGGAATGTATGGGCATGTACGCATAATAGAATAGGGAGGGCTCGAAATGGAACACAGACCCTGATGAGAGTTGAACCGAGCCTTAGATTTTCTTATCAATCCCTTAGCTCAGATCATCTACTGAAATCGAGGCTGATGTAGCAGTTGACTGCTTCGTTCCTTCCAATCAACGATCCTCTGTTAAGATCCCGTCTCTCATTATTGAGTCTAGAGATATGAGCTCATTATGCAGAGACGCCTTGTGGCCTGAGCGAGGGGATAGCTTGCTTATTGGGACATTTGACTTCTACTGGCGTCCATTTACTGATAAATTTTGTTTTGTAGACGCACAACAAAACTAAATGTATGATATGAATTTCGACAAAGATCCGACCTGCCTGACCCCGAGTTGACTACACAAAAAAGTAATTTTACTTGTTCCAGCATTCTCGAAGATAAGAAGACATATTCT
This sequence comes from Ceratophysella communis, assembly GCA_009869905.1. Taxonomy (NCBI): domain Eukaryota; kingdom Metazoa; phylum Arthropoda; class Collembola; order Poduromorpha; family Hypogastruridae; genus Ceratophysella; species Ceratophysella communis. The sequence continues at coordinate 2,756 of VNWX01002896.1, read as the reverse complement.
CTCGCCTCATCTCCAGTCCCCTTCTTCCAACAAGACGTGCGGACAAGAAAGCGACTAGGCTATTTTTCAGAAGACCTCATCATCATCATCACTGATTACGAGTCAGCGAGCGAGCAGTTATAGTGGACAAACATCATTCATCTCGGACTCTCCTTATCAATCACACTCCAACTCAACCAATTTTTTTTTTACAGACGTTTCATATTTCGCAATTCTGTTGGCCTTTGTCAATTCTGCATTGTAATGAAATACGTAGCTTGACTTCTTCTGCTGGGGTGTCAGGGGGTGCTGTTCTTCGTAAAGAAATTTCCATTGACCAATCAGAGCACGTCTCCGCACACGATTTTTCTACGTAGAATATAGACTGACTACAAGGAAGATCCCTGTGCTGGCTAACTGCTCAGCTCAGCTCATGCTAAAAATCCGTTCCGTGTGACCTAAACTTTTTTTTCGTGCAAATAAAACGAAATGGCCAAACAACTATTAAAACTTCCATTATGTATACAGTGAAATACATTATTCTAATGGTGCCAGAGTCAGGAGAGTGAAGATGTGTGCTTCAGCTCACTCATCGTTCACTTTACTCCACTACAAATAAAAATATCATTGTGGCCATACTCGTCCTTTCAGAAGAACTGAGCAGAAAAAATTATAAAAAAATTGCCATGCACATAAATTAAAACCTTGCAGACTTCACTTGAGATCTTCACTCTCTCAGCCTCTGAACTGACACAAGAAAAACAGAACTAGATTCACGCTAATGCATATCGATTTTAATGTTTAAATGCTCGAAAGTCGAAAAAAAATATACTGCCGATTCCATTAGGTTGGCTTTAGTAAATCTTGATGAAGGATGATACGATACGAGGCGCAGCGGAGTGTCGCAAGGCCTAAAGTTATATCTTCACACGTCTCAGAATCAGAATTACCAAAATCAGCTCCTATTCTGCACATCTCAAACGCAGAGTGCCCATGTCCAACAATGCGTAATGCATGTCGCTATCCAGACAGATAGCAAAAATTCGGGTTCTAGTTGATATCTGAAGCATATGTTTTAAAGAAAAAAATCCGTATTGTTGAAATCGAGCGGATATGAAATTCTAAATTGATTACTATGCTGAATGTGGCATATGTTTATGAGAATAATAATGAAAGAGAATTCAGATGGAAGCCAAGGCGTGAAACGGTTCGAGCCAAAGCTGTCCCGCTGTTCTAATCCTCTCTGAGCAGAAACAATTGAGAGAAAGATGAAGGCAGGGTTGGCTGGAACTCCATATTTTTCTTTCAATAAAGCCGGAAAATTTGGCGAGCCCATCCTATTTTTTGCTGATGTTCCTATTCTCGAGTCAACTGTTTTTCGAGGAAAAGGAATTAACTTCTCAACGTACAATGCAGACAGAGAGTATTTATTCCAACTGGAATATTATGATGTGGGGATAGATGAATGCCCGATGTGTGCAAATAACATTACCATTTATTTATTCTTTCGCACTGTTTACCAACGGAGCCAGGGCTGAGTTCCAACGGAGGCACGGCAGGTCTCCGCCATTTGTTTCTTCTTTCCATTAATTCTTTAGCCGAGAGCTCGGAGTAATCTGGGCTTGTCTGAGGAAGATAATAGCAGATGCACAGACGCGCAGTAATTACTCACCCAGACTCCGAGTGCCTGGCCCGAAACTCGGGCGACAGGCCTGTGGAGTGGGTGTCTTCTTCATTGTTCTGTCGACTCTCATTAGCTCCACTGGCATCCCGTCCAAATGAGCCCAGAGCCAATGAGAGAACAAAAGTTTTTTCGCTACAAATTGGCACTCCGTCACTTTTGACCTGATGCCAAGTTTCCCTCCTCTCCGATTATTGTTACAGCCTCGCTTCGAAGCTCCTCGCTTCCCTTTGTCAGAGAGCTATATTTAAAGTCTCACCACAAGCATTTCCAAAATATCCATTCAACTCCGAACACCTCAGAAACTCCATCCGCCATTCCAGAGCCACTTCAACGAAACAGAAGCTTCACTCTCAATACAAAATATAATGCCTTCATCGTCCCCTGTGCAAAAATAAGAAGCTCCTATTTCACTAATCTACCGCTAGAATCTTTCCCTGGAGCTTCTTACCTGCGGCTTCAAGAATGGAAATGGAAGCCTTTTCGTGAGGCACAGTGAGAGTCCAGAGATGAGCAAGACCCTTGGAACCCCCGTGCCTTTCACTTGGACCCATTTGTCACTGCAGCAGAAGAGAGATCGCGGGAAAACGGGAGAACGTAATGGAAAACTATAGTGGCTCATTATCACAACAAAAGCAGAGACTCATCATAAAAACTATAAAGTAGAATCGGACGTTGGAGAAAAACTGTATTGCTAATATTATGGGCTCTCCACTTCCTAGATTGTATAAATCTCTGTCCTTTGCTTGCGCCGTGAATCACAGAAAGGGGCGCATTCAATAACCTCTAGCTCATGAGGGGTGTCACTGGTAAATAATAAATAATATCAGTAAAATATTACCGTTATTTGCACTATGTACTCCGTTTAAATGTGGCACGGCATTCGATTTAAAACTCACGAAGATATTTTCACAGTGGAAAAGAAACATATTTCAAATCCTCAATTTGTGACCTTAAGACTGCGGCTGCATATGAGCCGGAATGGCAGTTTGAGTGGCTTGAGCACGCCTCTCAGTTTACTGGACAGACATAAGCGAAGCCCGTAGTCTTGTTCGTAATGGACTCATAATTTTATGGTCAGTCAGACAACAAAAGG
>VNWX01002895.1:0-11167 GCA_009869905.1 Ceratophysella communis | reverse complement strand
TGACCCGTCTCGCATCAGTTCTTCCGCAGCCCTACACGGAGCCAAGGTCCATCCATCAACTGATTGTCCAAACAAAATAAATTACGCCGACTCCCCCGTCCACTCCGAGCTTCCGATTGATGGGAAATGCATGACCGCATCCACCATTTATAACATCAGTGTCCTGTCCCAAGCTATTGTTCCATAATAGCAATTTTATGATTCCTACTTTGGAGCTATTTAGCCAGAGACACACCGACCTGAGGCCTCTGTCGCTCCGCTGTACAAGAATGAATGACCATTATTACCATTACATTAGGAATCCAAATGGATAGGGTCGCCCACTAGCCGGGTTCAGTTTAATGCATGAATTTTGTATCAAGCCTTTGTCATTGAGCAGTTTGAATTACGAAATAAATGAGTGGATGAATAGCATTCTAGAGGGATATCGGGAAATCCTAATCCGAAACAATGGTGGACTGGACACCCTCTTGTTCTTTTACGCCTTCCGAAGCCTGATAACCGCTCACGAAGCATTTTTGGGCTAGGGCTAGGGCTAGGACTAGTAGTGCATTTGCGTGGCGTATGGCGTATGAACGAAGTGCCAAACTGAAACTATAGCATGGTAATCAAAATAATGCTATATATGTAACATTTCTCTATACCATAAAACATTAAACTCAATTTGAAAACGATGGCCTTAAATTTTCATAATATTTATTGGAATTCAACAGAATACACTGACAATTTTTTACTGTTATATTTTTCGGAGAAGGTACAAATATTGTGATCACATATCACATCAATACATTGTAGAAACGATTTACACGTAGCATTAAATGCTAGTAGCACTACAACCTAGCATTGCAGATAAATTCTAAAATGCTCATTTTCCATTATTGTACCACCCTATATTAAACACGAAAAATGAACAACCTCCTAATACGGCATCAGATCTCAATTAATTAGGAGCAATTTTCAAGCGATTTCAGAAAAACGTAATTCAAAATTCGAGCCTATGTTCAATAATCAATCTTGCTAAGTTACTTATTTAAGTACCTACGGAATAAATATTACAACAGAATGAACATAGTAATGAAATACAAATTGAAAGAGCACTGAACGTACATACACAATGAAGTGTTTATTAATTTGGCTGGCCTGAAATTGTTTACTATGGGCCTGGCTACTGAATTGCTGGTATTTAGATTAGAACGAGGACAGAAAGGATAGAGTTACAGAAGCCGTATAAACACAGCCGAGTGTATTTCGGATAGGACTCAGACACTTCTATGAGGCTAAAAATTATAAACGCAACCAGAGTAGATTAGGAATGTATAAATTAAACTGAGTTTTTTTTAAACCCATGAACACAGTCTATAACAGGATTCGAGACAGAACGACTATATTAAAAACAAAATACTTGAGCAAACATCCTGAGCAGGAAAACATAGTTCAGATTTCGCAGTCTTGCAAGCGCGCTAATTATATCCACGCATTCAATTATGTTTGAAAACTAATGACTCTCGCAATACATATATTATTTCCGTGAACTTCGAACGGTTTAATTTAAAATTTAAATAAGATTTGCCTTATGCTAAAATGGACTATAACTATAAGAAGGTACTGGTTTCCCGACGGAAGAATTCAATAAACGGTTTCATGTAAATTGTGAAATTTTTTTTTACAAAAAAGGGATAGATTTACGAGGCCTGAGGGCAGCAGGCATGGAACTGGTCAGTCACAAGTGGGATGTTTTGGGATCGACATTTGGGATGCTTGCAATTCTAATAAATTATATAGATCCTGGGTCGAGATTCATAAATTCGGCTGCCAAACTATACTAATCAGTCGTAAAGCTTAATTTCAGCACTCAGGTTTGACGTTCCTTTTCATAAATATTTTAAAAGACTTAAAGAGCACAACGCGCGGTTTCTTGTGATACTGGTCAATTTTTAGGTTATTAGTTCATATCTTAAATTCGACATCAAGCACAATTCTGTTCCTGATTCAATAAAACAGTATAAATCTAAATTGTAATTTTTCGCACCATTGTTTGCCAATCATTATGCTAAGGATTTGATAAATATAGCATTTGAATCAATTTATGAGGGTGAGGCCGATAGGGCTCCGTTCTGAAAGGAATGTTCGATATCAATGGGACCAGGAGTTGATGTGGAGTACACGGAATTGTTATTGCAGGAATGATCCAATGTTACTTCCTGAATAGACTGAAGCCTATTGGTTTTAACGAATGATGATGCTGGAACAGTAGAAATTGAGGAAGACAATGTACAGTCCGCATAAGCAGAACTGTTTGTTGAAGGCATACATGCTGGACTCCCGAAGCTAATGTTGCTGGAGTAAGCATAAGGGTTTTCGGGTGTTGAACACTCTGATGAAGTCGGACTCAATATGATATTTCCTATAAAACTGTTGATTTCGGATTGAAGATCTTTTGGAAAAGATAAACCCCGAATAAGACTTGAGGAAATTGATTCAAACCATCCCGACAGGGTTTCAAAGGAAGGTCTGTAAAAATATCAAGGAGTAATTATTTAGATGGATGAGTCTGTGAAATCTTCTAGCTCGTGAGCTTGTTATGAATATACTCAAGCTTAAAATTCAAGATTTTCTAGAATTTTTCTTTCAATTTACCTGTTATCTGGATTGAGATCACAGCACATGAAGGCAATGCGGTATAGCGGTTCTGGGCAATCAGCACAAAACTTTTCTAAAAATATATTTTGATTCAGACTAAAATCTCCAGATCGAGGAAGAAAGTCTGGATCTGCATGAACTCTTCCAATGAGCTGGAGGAATCATAAATAGGAATTAATATCGACTAATCGGCAATCGGATTTAGCTAAAGTCAATTAATTCACCTCACACATGATGATTCCAAATGAGAAAACATCCACCTTCTCGTCATATTTGAAACCCCTCATCATTTCTGGAGCCATCCAGAAAGGGTTCCCGACCACAGTGTATCTAAATTAAAAATTTAGAAAAATCTGAAGCACTGAGTGACTGAGTACTCCTTTTCAAGGGTAAACATTTAAAATAATTACGAAAAACTTGATCAAGGCAATCGCGTACCTTTTCTTGCGTTCTATACGTCTTCCACTTTTAGTGGTAGCACGATAACGATCTTGCAGTAGTGTCATTTCGCTTGTAATCCTCGCCAATCCAAAATCAGCAACAACGACGCTGTTATCCTAGGAGTTTCACGTTTAAACAGTGTTTTTAATCTGCATTTGGAAAATGACATAGAAATCCATGGTTGTGCTGGTTGAACTGAAGTTACCTCACGAACTAGGCAGTTGTGAGAACTGAGATCACGGTGAATCACACCCATTGAATGAAGATACGCCATTCCTCGCGATATATCGTGTAAGAATTGAGTTCGTCGTGTCCAGCTCAGTGGCTCCTGGAAATTTTGAATTTGTTCCCTCAGACTTCCGCCATGAACATACTCGGTAATCAAGTGAAGCTTTCGTTCTTTGTACAGCACTCCAACGAATCTTAACACATTTGGATGTTCCAATCTTCTCAACACCGCGACCTGATTACCAATTGAATAAGTTAAGAACTAAAACAGTTTACCAAATCATGGAAAGTGAAAAACCGACGACTTACCTCTTTTAGGAAGTTCTTCTGGGCTTCCTCGTCGAGTCGGTACAACTCTTTCAGAACCATAACTTCTTTCGTCTCAGAATGTGTGACTTTGTACACCTAAACGAGCATAGAGAGACAAACAATAGAATAACACGAAATGAAGAACTGAAACGGTGAGAGAGTTTGATCTATTTAATTGGAAGTTTACGAGTCTTAGTTTACATAATACGTTAAAACAAATAAAATTAGGATTTAGGTCAGCGAGCGTTTTGAGCATGTATTAAGTAGCGTACTCAGGAACGGTGATGTCTATCGCTTTGAAGTTTTGAATTTGAACTTTGAACTTAAAAGGTACAGAAGAAGCAAGCCTTCCAATAGTAGGGGGTGTTTAAATATGCTCATTTATTTCCAGTTAATGTGTAAATATATACATGCTTGGACTTGGGTTAATTGTATTAGAGTAGAATATTTACAATGGTAATTATTAATGTATAGCTGCCTGTTGTATAAATATTGTGATTTCGTGCAGATCATTTCAGTTTACGTTCGTTTCAATCCAATATTTTCGGTGGCGAGCAAGTCCTTCAAGCCAAGTAGAAGGACTTATTCGCATCAGCCACAAAAATATGATTGTGCCGTTCCAGGAGTTGGATATCCTTCTCCAAGGCCTTGAGAGTCGTTTCCAAGTCACTCTTCCGCTTCACCTTTCCCGGAGTGTCAATCATCAAAGGAAGAAGTTGAAACTCGCGGTAGGCCTCCGCCCAGCTCTGCTTCAATCCACAGATCAAAGTGCTTCTCTCGGTTTCGTCCAAGTGGCGACACCGCTCTCGTGCTTCTCGCTCAGGACGCTCCAGTTCATACTTAGCTGCCAAGTCCTTCTCGTAAAGCTCTCGTTTTCGTTGGACCAAGTAGCCAGGAATCATTCCATAGTCTTCACGGCAAACGAAGCGGCGAGGAAGGCCAGAGGAACACCAGTCGAACCGATGTCCTTTCGGATGGTCTACAACCCGGGCCTCAGGAATTTTAGGCGGTCCTCGAATAACCTTGATAGCATTGTCCCGAACAAAATCCTTGTCTCCAGTAGGCAGGATTCCAAGTCCCACGCACGCTGGAGGAACCGGTGGCTTCTCAACATTGCAGCAAATTCGTGGAATGCGGGGACGACCACAGCAAACAGTCTGACCGCCCTGTGCTTCACAAGAGCTCTTAGAAGTAGAGGCAGCGACTCCTCCGTTTCCACAGTCTCCAGATCCCGTTCCCTCTGCCGTGCCAGATGCATCTGCGACGACAATGCAAGGTCCATCAGCGCCACTTCCAGCCCCGTCCGCTTGTCCGGCGCCATCACCACACTCTTGAGATTCAGAAGCCTGGCAGGCTGAAGTCGTCACCATCTGCACAGTTGGCACTGCGGCGGATATAAGAAATAGCGTTAAAGTAAATCAGTAAATGCAGACACACAGATCAGAGCCTGAAATTTTATGTTACTTAATATACCTGCTGGTGGGCAAATTGAAATCGGAGCCCTGGAATTTTTCTTTAGAAAGTTTTCAGGTGGGCACAAGCACACTTTTGGTATCCCCATGGTCCGATAGCACCCGGACTTGTTACAGTTGGCCTGTTGTCGAACCATGCAGGCGTACCGTGAGCGATACCTGTGACAAGAAAACAATGATCCAATATTCCAGTTATCGGATGCATATAGTGGTCACGAATCGATACGCGTACTAGAATCATAGGATTCGGGAAAGCTTACATGGCAGGACCCAGCGGTTGTGATTCATGCTTTTCGATGAGGTTGTAAACGTTCTCCCCATGGCACTGGTTGTTTAGAAAAGTGAACATTTTGAATTGAAAGTGAGTGTGGAACAATTCTATGAAAATGAAATCGAAGTTTTCTGGAGCTCGAAAAATTTACATCCGCGTTTCAGGATACTGACGATGGAATGACTTGGGGCAAGGCTCTCCCTTTCTGTATTGATTCAACAAGTTCGTAAACATTACCTCTCGCACGTCGGCTTGGCAACGAAATGTTACAAGGAGAAGGCATTGCAAATTTGGAAGCGACTTGCTATTTATATTACAGTGACAAATAACGACAAATAATTCGCAGTAACCTTGGTGACCGCTGTTAGCACAAGCTCTGAGGTGAAGAATCAATAAATTATTTAAATTGAAATAATCATTTCCCTTATGTATTCCCGATTGAACGGATTTTTACTTCAAGTCTATAATAGCTTTCATTAGAGCATTTAAACTCCGAATTCATATTTGAAAGTACACGTTTTCTCAAAATTGTAAGCCCACTAAGGCACTCAAAATCAAAATGGCTGACATTCCTGTAGTCACGGAGGAGACGCTGGACTTGAACATGAAAGAGTTCTACTTGATGGTGGATCAAAAGAAGCATCCTATGGCAAAATACCCCGAAAAACCAGAGAAACCAATGACTGCCGCCGAAGCCAAGAAAAAACGGGCTGCTTTGATTAAAACAATGGCGTACAAGGTATCATCATCATCAAGCGACTCACTTTTAATAGGCTCGACTTCGAGGACACGCAGGCGTCACAACCGCTTTCATGATTCAACGTCAGGCTCCGTAGATGAATCAAAATCCAGCTCTACAGAATCTTCAAGCTCTGTTAGCACAGAAGACTCTTATTCAGGCTCGACTGATGGCTCTAGCTCTGGCTCCTCATCCGGCTCTTGGTCGAGCTCAGGTTCAGGCTCATCCTACAGCACCAGTTCGTCAAGTACTGATGGAGCCGGCAAAAATAGACATGGTCATCGGCGCGGATCATGGGATTCCCTTGACAGTGATTTCTTCTGTGACAAATTCTATCGACCTGGTAAACTCCCTCGAGACCACGTGAGAGCAAATGCTGTCGATGTACTAAGAAAACCGCCCAAAATCCCTATCCCGCGGGAGGCCTTCAATCGCAATGGAGAAACGCATCTTTTGTGCGACTCTGGAATGAGCCGGAAATATGTTTTCGGGCCGAATTTCGGAAAAATCCCAAAATACTTGCAGAGGATCAAGGAACAGATCCAGAATGATAAACGAGTGCTTGAATGCTTCTTTCCAACAGGAGACCCTCGAAAGCGTAATTTGGATGGAAGGACTTGTTGCCAGCATGATCTACTGAAGGAAATTGGAGGGAACTATCCAATGCAACAAACGTACACCCCAATGATGAACGGTATGAATCCTTGGACGATGTTCGAGTCACATGTATGCGGAGTTAATTTCCCATATCAATATTGCCCTCCCAATGTGGCGACTCAATGTCAACAGCCACTGTGGGACTTCCAGCCCCAACATCAAAATCCCCAGTGTGACTGCTCGTCGAACCAGCACGCAGAGCAGATATGCTGCACATCTTCCATTCCAAATCAGAAAAAACAGAGCAATTGCGACCCATCAAAGCAGTATCAAGAGCAACAGTGCTGTCAACCAAAGTTACTCGAGCAAAATTGCTGTGGATCGGCGAAAAAATATCAAAAATGGAACCCTTCAACACGATATGAACCAGAGAGCGACTTTTCGACCGTTTCTGAACCTGAGCCCTGCGACATTCACATTATGGAAAAAGCCCGTTGCAAGAAAAAGAAGGATAAGAAACCCAAACAACCCCAACGCTGCAAATCCAAAGATGTTCAGCCGAAGTGTGATCAGCCGACAGTGTTCAGCCTAGGAATACCGACGTGCTGTCGGCGCCGCTCTAGAAAACGAAAGAACCGCAACTCGAAATCAAAGTCAAAGTCCAGTACTTCTGGAACTTAGGCAGCAAGTAAGCAGCAAGTGTTTGAATCTTTATGCGTACAAGACGCTCCTAAACGTTTATCTTGGGAATATCTGTAGTCTTCCACACGCCAATCATATTTTGCAGTCTCTTGGAGGGCGGCGGCGCGGCGAAAGGATGCAGTCCGATATTATTTATTTCACTTTCTCTGTGAACCTCTACTCTGTAAGACAATATCGATGCTTTAAGATAGTGCTGTTAAATCCGAAATGAACTCAAGTTTCAATATGGTAGGGGTAGGGGTATGTACTCATCAGTAAATAGCGATAGCATCAAGTGGGTAAATCGAGGTCGAAAGGGTACAGGGACTTCACGCGCTGCACAAATTAAATTAATTTTCATGGCCGACTAGCTTGACAATGCTTCAATGAGATTAATTCAGATTAATTCGAATGGAAAATGCAATACAAATTTCACGGTGTATTGTATTCATTCATTCTATCCGTTCTGCATAGGTGACACACAACTGCCTCAGCACGTCAAGTTCATGGTTATGCCAGAAAGGAGTGCGTGGTGCTTAGAAAACTAGTTCTTCTGAAGTAATAGTTACTTAATACTTAACTCTTCGCGAAGTATGTACAGTTAAATGACAGCGTCATGCCAGTTCTTTAGAGCGACAATACTAGGTATCTCATTGTCAGAAATACAAACTTCAGACTTGAGTAACTTTCAAAGAGTTCAATAGTATTTTGAAGTCAATGCTTACCTGTCCAAAGAATCCCATTCCAAGAAGCTCGCCTTTGACTAAATCACATGCACGGAAAGTGCATTGAGATCTGGCTTGTTCTCGAAACGACAGCGTTCTTGCCAAACCCGCTTTAGAGTACCCGGGTGGAGTAGGGCTGCAATCCGAGAGCCTCGAAAGCGATGCCGCTCGCTCTTCGCAACTATTTCATCATAACCAGCGGGAAATTAAGTCGGTTTAATAAAAGATTTAGAATGCAAATACCTTGATTCCATTGTATGATTTAAAATATGATCACCTTGCAAATTATAACTTAAAATTACCTACGCCTTTTTTTATTTGACTTTTCAGAAAACACCGAGCACTTACCCGTTGCTGCGGCGTGGTGGTCTGGATCTGGATCGTCTTTCGTCGCTACGTCTGCTCAGTCTATTTTCCGATTCATTCATCTCATCGTAGCTGCCCCATAGATCAGTACTACCTAATTCTAAACTATTCAGGCTTCCAAATTTACTATCTTCCAGTCTTCTTGTCTGCATCTCCGTTAACGGTGTCTGCTCAACAGTTACCTTTACAAATCAAAAGTTAGGGTTCAAAGAATATTCTACGAAAAAAGTAAACAGTAAATATCTTAAATATTCCAAATTGATACACCATAAAGCGGATATGAATGACCTCAATAAAATCCTTAAAGAAGTTAGGTACCTACTGGCCAATATGTAGGTATGTGCCCGTGATTTACCATTTAAAAACGCAGGTTTATAACTTTTATTTGGTGGTACGCAAGCAATATCATCGGTTTAATCAGAAGCCCTGTGTATGGTCATGGCAAGAACTTTTTAGAGATTTCGACAGGTACTAAACTTTGATTTTTGAAAAATCGGGAAGCCAAGCCAGACCCAAGTTTAGGTATGGAAGTTAAGGCTCCGTGGAGCATAATATCGTTACACGTTACATTCCTAAGAATATTTTTTTCAAACAATACGTTTATTTTTGCCGGAGTGGAATAGAACACGCTACTGTTCAATACTCGGTGCCTGTACGCAGGAGCAGGACGCAGAATTTCTGCAACAACAATTTCTATTTATATGTGAAAATATATGGAAGAGTAAGTTTAAATTACAAATTACCAATTTGCGAATCTACCCTTTTGAGTAAGACAGGTTTAATTCTTACATCTATGTAGTAGATTTTTTAAAAGCTGATAGCGTATTAGAATTGAAGAAAATGTCAGTGATAACTCACTTGAACGACAGAGGTTCGTTGGTTGAGGAGTTTTTCAATATCGGGTAGGGAATGGTCATGCACGGGTGTTCCATTAACTTCCAAAATCCGATCACCGACACTCAACGGACACTCGGACCCACAGTGACCAATTCTAATCACACCAATTGGAAGCAACATTCTATTAGTTTAAAACAGTTTACCAGGCAAAAGCAGCAGACAAAAAACTACAACAAATTGTAAACATCGCGTCAAGTTCAACTAATTATCACTTGTAACCGGAAGAAGCATGGCAATGAATAAGAATCATGGCGAACTCAGACACGTTTCACACTTCTCCCTGTCGTGTTCACGTCTTCTCAACCCTATTCCACTAACTTTACTGTAATTATTTGCGGCTTAGAGATTTACTCTGTTGACTAAGTCGACACAAAGGGAACGAAAAACTGTTCAGCCCATTCATGAGGTTTTTTATGCAAGTTCATCCAGATACAATAGCTCATATGCAAATGAAGCTCAGATGAGGAAAGGGAAAGCAGAGAGAGACGGAGGTCAAGCTCAAGTTCAGCTAATACAATTAAGTATGTTCACTTCTACGACTGCCTCACTGATCCCTTGTGTCTGCTCGAGTTCGGGCTAAAGGAGTCAAACAGCCCACCAAACATAATGACACAATCCAATTTGAATTGAGGAGAGGCTGAATTAGGGTGGGCCCAAGGAGTTGCGGTTCTGTATTGTCACTCCTATTAACAATTATTGACTCCAATAACACCACAGAGAAGAGCTACTTCCAATAATCCCAATTTCCATGAACGTGAATATGAGCACTGTTGACCTTCACACAAAAATGGATCGGGTTCGACTAGCGAAACCTGGAACAACGCTCGAGGGGTAAATAGTGTCTCTGTTCTTGTGCGGATGGAAATTCAGGAAGTTAGCAGGCATCCTGCCGATTATTCCGGAAATTGAATTTTTGACACTGTACAGATCGATTAGTGAAAACAATGCTGAGCTATTTTTTTTTTAGATAAAACGAAAAAACAGAGTTCAACAATTGGACAAGTCTGTTGCCTAATTCAAGCTTTCAAAGAAGCCCACTGCAGTTGTTAGTTAACTGCAGCACTTTACGGATTTTTATGCTGATTTAGTGAACGAAGGTGCTTTTTTCAAAGCTAATCTTCAGTCGGCGCTGTAAAAAAAATTCCCCTGGATATAAATATTGTTATCAAAAGTAAGTAGACACTTATCTTAACCATGTGAAATTCACAGAATTTACTATTTGACTTTAAGAATGAATGCAATGCCCAGAGGAACAATAGTAAATCCAAGGTTTTTCGACTGAAAAAACATCATTTTTTTCTCAAGTCGAGTACAAGAAATGACTGGTTGTCAAGGGACCTTGAGTAAATCCCTTGCGAGGTAAATCAGAATTTCTCAATCTTTAAACATACAACATAGGTAGAGAAGGGAAAATTTCTCCCGTGCGAACATATAAAATAGTGCGAGTGTAGGTATGAAGAAGGCTAGCCTCTACTTATAGCCACCTTTAGCTCATGACAAGTTCGTGAACTAAAAGATGCTGTTGACGGATTCCCATAATTCAAGCTTTAAGAATTAATGAGTGATCTTCAGTGTCCTGACTCCTGACACAATAAACCAGGAGCCGTATGATATTCGATTTGGTTTCCTTTCCCATTCATTGTTCATATGATATGTGTCCAACGGACGGTGGTAGGTAGTAAATAAATGCATTCGCTTAGCTTTCTTCCACGACTGCCTCGTGTCATTTCTATTTCTATTCAGAAATTATGAAGCCAGAAAGTGAGTGAGTCTGTGGCTGAGAAGTAGCAAATGGCAAAGT
>VNWX01002894.1:0-11167 GCA_009869905.1 Ceratophysella communis | reverse complement strand
CAATCAATTTTTTTTATTTTTTCAATTTTTCATTCAAAGCAGATCAACCCCCTCATTACTTTTATTGACTCCTGGCCTGACGTAAATACTAGGTTAAATGATAAGATTAGCAGCGGGACAGGAGGTGCAAACAATAATCAATACGTTGGAACAGGGCTATTGGGATTGGCATAAGCACTGAAAACCTTTTTTTAATCTAATATTTTATATGGTGCCGAGATAATTCAGGATTGAGAATAATTAAGGCGAACTTGACTTTAGTACAATATTGGATACGTACTAAATTAGAGAAACACGCATAGGCCATCAGTTAGTCCCAGTGGGTTTAATAATTGAGCTCAGTCGTCGTTAGTCTGCGTGGTCATCGTGTCGAGAGTATTATACGCTAAGCAACTTTCCGTGATGCAATTGAGGTGAATAAGATAATTTCGTGTTTAGTGGACTTGGACTGGACTCGGTTACCTTTCTGTGACAGTAAACGCAGTGCTTTGAGTGTAACAGAAACTGTGGTAATTAGGTAGCGGCTTGGCAGTTGGCTTGGTCTTTGCCATTATTTCAACATAATCTTTGCGTTTCCGAAAGACAAAGGGTTCAATCACACACATTCTCAAGCTGTTGTGCATTTTTGTACAGTTTACTTTTACCTGTATATAACCCATCTTGACTCATACCTTTACACCAAAGTGGGGATTTTTTGTGGCAAAAAAATTGACAGAAAAAATGAAACTTTTGCCCTACATCAAATCAATATTACAGAGACAATAGAAGTGTGAAGACTTGAATTTTCTGATCTGACAGTGAATTGACGCTGAAGATACACACGATTGGAAATTTGCAATAGTTACAGTTGTAATATTTTACTTCGTGCATCGTGAAAAATGTTGAGGCATATTAGGCCGAACTGTGGATTTTTGGTGTGGCTATGCTGTTGGCAAACTTTCAATTCGTACAAATCTGTTAGTGCGGGTGTTATATTAAATTAGTTTTGAGTTAAACTTGTGTAAATGCTGCGGTTATGGTATAGCTAACCGAAGTAGGAGTTAGTGAGACGCGAAATGGGACCAGGTGAAAATAATTACATGCGAAATCTATTAAAATTATAAGCAATATATACGTATGCAAAATTTTACGCTAAACGATGACGCAAGTGCTCCTGTAAACTAACAAAATCGAAGTTACTAAAATTGTGTTTGCTTTGCAGATTCATCATCACTGATAATCTCTCCGAGCTCTTCTGAAGAAAGCCTTTCATCTTGTGATCTAATGCTGGACTTGACATCTCGTGAAAACAGGTACGACCCACACACAATTTTCTCACGGAATTATGGCAGTTAAAATTACCAAAACATAATGGAAAAGCCGTAGATTCAAGGCGCTTTAAGATAAGACGCAGAGCGTTAGCGTTATAGCATTGTGAAATACTTTAGTCGTAATATCAAGGTGGAGTGCAAAAACAAAGGTTATCCAATTTTAGCGTTGGCAATCGATGAGGGATGTAAATATTTAATTACAAAAGTATGTTAAACAAATACAAGTCTCAAATATTCAATGCCAAAATGCTGTGCGCAAACAGAGTTTTGTGTAGGTAGCATTTAATTTCGCTACTGTCTATGCTGATGGCGCTTTGGCTTGCCTTTCGTGTTTTCATTATTTAGAACTTAAAAGCCCATACTTTATTTTTCTTTCCCATTTTAGAATTGTTAACCTTGGTCTAGAGTTCTAGATGAGATACAATAAGGGCGAGTCGCTTGGTTGCAACTTGCATCATTTTGCAATATTAAGGAAATTATTTTGGCACTGAATAGATACGCCCGAAATGCGCTCTAAATATGGTTATACCACGGTGTACTAATATGAAAGCATTAGTTTATATTTCATTGTATCATTTTATTAAGTATTATAATATCTGTATTTACACTCCGCGTCAAAATTTCACCCACAGGGCCAATAAAATATCAATTAGTTTGAAAAGAATATCGTTCCAAAGCTTTAGTTGCAGTTATCGTGGACGTCAAAATACAAACCACAAGCAATAATTGATTCCGATTTTTCTATGATAGGTCATCTATTTCGAGTGATAGCAAGCCACCAGTGTTACCCTCGCCAACCTCACCGAACCTCAACCTTCAAGACCTCGTGAGCGGCATACACGAGCTGAAGGAACAATTAGAAATTTTAAAAGAAGCTTTAGAAGAGCAGCAGCAAATTGGCACGGAGAAGGATCAACTCATCGAACGCCTTACTCAAGAAAACGAACGTTTGCGAAAAGGAAACTCGAAGAACGCTGAGGCTGACGTCAAGGAGTCGAAGAAAGTCAATAATATTTCAGAAAAAGATAAAGGAAAAGAAAATCGCCAGTAGCTTTCATAATCGAAGAGCACCTCCTATCCAGCGACCTGATCGAATGATTAATGCCGCTGCTCAGACAGAGTCACCCACGGTAAACTAACGCATTACGTATGTAGTTAATTGTAGATAAAACGTCCTACAAGTATTGAGATTAATTTCATATTTTTCGTGTTGTATTATATGCAGAGGAAGAAAGGCGTTACTTATCCAGAAGAAAAAAACGATAAAGTAGGGCAGCTTGTAAGGTGAGTTTAGTTATCAAATTTTTATTTACACGTTTCGATATATTTCCGGACGTGGATAATATTTTTCCGAATCGTGAAGTTCAATTATTTTCATGCTTTGATACCTAAATGGATTTATGATATTCTTTTCAGTTTTCGTATTGGACGTCGAGCCACTCCAGCATCTTCGAATGTCAAGTTATGAAGCATTCATTCCCGTCATCTCACTTCAAGTTCAATATAATTAAGAAGGAACGTCTTCACAGTTCACAGCAGTATTTCAGATATTTCGTTTAAATATTTCAGAGAATTCAGAATAACCGAACGGATATAATTTTGAACACTTGAATGCATTTTGCAATTTGCATGGTTTAAGGATGTAATACGAATGATATGCGGATTGCACTGATGCCTTATTTGCACGTTTTTATAATCTTACACAGTCGTACTTCGTACTTTGCCGGTGTCATTAGTGGGTAATAATTAAAAACAGTGCAGGTTTCCTTGACAGTGGACAGTGAACTACAAAGAATTACTTTTCCATTCTAGTCCTAATTTAATTAAATTGTAATTTCGCTGCTGCTGAGCGGACGTAATTATTTGTCTTGATTACCACTGCAGTATAACTTTCCTAGAATGACTGATTTACTTAATCTTGGGTTTCTATAATTAACGGGATTGCTGGATTATTGAAAGTAATGCTAGCACGTAATTTAATTATTTCCCTATTCGATTCACGTATTCATTTTATTTTGTGCCAATTGACAGTGCCCAGAAAAATCTCATTCTATCATTCTAATTGAAACTTAAATGCTAGAAGCACTGAGCTTGTAAAACTTGATTCTGAAAAATGTCGAAAACATGAAAATAAATCAAACGAAAGAAACTGATTGTGAGACGATTCCCGATTGATTACATTCGGATTTATTGCCAATTCAATGTCAACATTTTCCAATTTCAGCAACCTTTGTTTTCTTTACGTTTTCACTAAATATACCAATTCAACCAACAATAATTAAGTAAACATAAAAAGTAAGGTAACAATTGAGATGAGATACATAACCAATGGTAAGTTGTAGGTTGCTTGCAAGGAATGCAAATTGTACGTAATACAGATATAGTTACAGTAGTTATTCAAATTTCTGCAATTAGTCTTAATTTTTAACGGGAAGAATAGCTAATAAAAGTGAGGGATCCATAGTCAATCTACTGAAGCTGTCCACAGTCAGCAACAACAATTTTCTTGGAAGTGTTTCCACCCTGAGAGCCAAAGGATTCAATTTTCTTCACGACGTCAAGGCCATCGACCACAGAGCCGAAAACAACCTGAAAAATAACACAGAATCGTGGTATTACTAACAAAATTTAATAGCATTTTCTCATCCATGGAGAACATGTTAGTCTGAAACTGAAAGAATGCCGTGCCGTAACTGGGACTGGGAATTAACTGATAGGATAGCCCATAAATAAAAAGTAATAGAATAGATTGTACTTACATGTTTTCCATCCAACCAACTGGTCTTGGCTGTCGTGATGAAGAACTGGGATCCATTGGTGTTGGGTCCAGCATTTGCCATTGAAAGAGTTCCTGAAGAAACGAAAAACAGTAACCTCTCATGAAGCACATTGGAGCAGTGGATAATTAATTTTATAATTATTTATTTTAGCTCACCAGGTCCAGTGTGGATGAGCTGGAAGTTTTCATCGGCAAACTTGGCTCCATAAATGGATTTTCCACCAGTTCCATTTCCATGAGTAAAGTCCCCACCTTGACACATAAAGTTGGGAATGACCCGATGGAAAACAGATCCCTTGTAGCCAAATCCTTTTTCACCGGTACAAAGGGCACGGAAATTTTCGCCCGTTTTCGGAACCACATCACTCCGGATCTACATGTAAATATGATTTACTTTTATTAATTATCGAACACTAAAATACTAATACCATACGCAGTTCGGTCATCGGCAAATCCCGAGATGTCATAATGTAAGCTTATGTATTATGTACGATTGCGATGTACTGACGCTATATTAACGATTGGGCATTAGACGTGTCGTCAAACTAAAATCCACCGAAAGCTGTCTCAGGTTACAAATCCAAATCTATCTCACTAGACTAGTACATGTAAATACATCGTGAATCTTGATCGCGTTGCAAGTTGTACGGATTGACGATACATTCCAGACTCCGCCATTATGTTCTTCCTCTTCAGACGCGCGCGTATGCGTGAGTTGCAGTCAAAAGTTACAGTTACTTACTCCGTGCACCGACGCGACAACACCGTACACCGTAATTAACCTTAACCGCTGCACCACCCACCCCCGGCTTGGCGCGAAGATGCGTGAGTTGCAAGAAGTCAAAAGTTACAGTTACATACTCCGTGCACCGACGCGACTACACCGTAATTAACCTTAACCGCTGCACCACCCACCCCCGGCTTGGGGCAAAGATGCCAGGACCCAGGTCAGGGCCGGGTGTTCTTGTAATTGTGGTACGGCATGGTTTGTGGTTACGTGTTATATGATATATCATGTTATGTCATAGTGCAATGCAATACATAGTTATATGTATTGGAAACTGTAAGGAGATAGGCCACTACTGCTGACTGCATGCCGCGCCGGACACTGGTATGTGACATGTCGTGCTGCGTAGCCTGTTCCACACTATGCACTATGAACTACCCAGTCCCACTACACGTCACACGTGACTCATTTGTCATGCGCATTGCTCGAGAGGGCCAAAGCAACGGCACCCGGTTCTCAAATAAATCCCACACAAAAGCGAAACCCGCAAATTAAAGTTGACTGACTGACCTCCATAGTGATGCGTCCAAGGGGTTGACCATCGGCGGTCATGTCGAAGAAGACACGGTGTCGGTCAGTTGACATGATGTGTGATGTGAGAGTTGTCAGTTGACACTTGACGAAAAATGAAGAAAGAGGAGGCTGAAGGAAGATCTACCGGAGAACCAACAACGACTTCAAGCTGCGAATGATTAAAAGTGAGTGGCGTCGTCCAGTAGAAGGCAAGAGAAGGGTTTAGTGAATGGTGAATGGCTCACACAAAGAATGCGTGAGCAGCAGCAGGGAAAATCGATCCGAGCAGAGCCGAAAGCCGACTGTGTGGACGCCGGCTCTGGAATAACTTGCCGAATTCTCGCGTAACTTTATCCAAGCTAAATAGACGCTTTTTCCTTGCTTGTCAAACTCGGCAGGCTTTGTTTAAAAAAAATACCTGAGGTGGTCTTTCAGACTGCTCGCTGAAGGTTATCTATCCGGCCTTTTCCCATGGCTGGAAATAGAAACGCCTAGAAACAAGCGTCCGTCCGCCCCGGAAAAAAAGGACGCCGCCAACCATTCTTCTATTCCGTACAAGCATCTAACCATGAGTTAAATACCCCGACCACGGTTCCTATCTACCGTGCCCCGACCCCGATCTACTACATTTAACAATTCGCAATATTTACGGCGGGTTTTTGTTTGACTCGAACTTGGACTAATAAGTACAGTAGCACGCTAAATTTCTGAATTCTAAACTGTCATTTCCTATTTTTCTGATTTTTTTAACTATAAGAACTTCATTTGTTCAAATTCCCTGAACTGATTCCGTGAAGGAGTTTTTAAAAGGGTGTCTATGCGGCTAAGGTTAATTGAATATATATCAGAACTGAGTTCAACTAAATCTGGTTCTATGAAGTTTTTCAGGAAAAAATCGTACATTTGTATGAAAATGAGTTTGATTTATAGCTGCTTATCTGACTTTCTCAAAGTTACCTTTTGCTTTGCCTTTGATCGATTGAATGCTAAGGAAAACTGGATACTGGATTCCATCGGACAATGATTGAAGCACACACTTTTACTGAAGATGAGCTATTTTTAAACATGCAAATGCCTAATCCGTTATACGTAATGATTGAGTAACCTCTTGATAAACACGCTAAATCTATCGACTTAGATTTGATCAACCACTTACTTAGTATACGTATAGCTTTTGAAGCTTTGATTCTGGCTTGATATGATACTGTGATTTGAACACTACGTATTTTTAAGGTAAGTTTATCGCTTGACTGATTGATTTGATTACCGATGAGTCATGACATGAGTCCCGGAGTAAAATTTCACTTTGTCTCTGTCCACAATTGGAATGTGTATTGCCGATCAAATATTAACTTTATTTTTTTTTACCAACAACTCTGATTTTCGTCAATTCTATGATAGAAAGAAATAAGTATGAACTAACTGGACGAAGCGGGTGATGAACTGGTTCTTTAACAACAGTAAATTGTACGAGGAAAGTGATCAAGGAAATGTAGATTGTACATTGGATTGAGGATATAGATAGAGATTTTCTTTTCAACTTTACGCGAAAAATGGAAAAAACAGTATTTATCAAGGTAGAAACTCTCAATCTCGGTTGCATTTTAAAGCTTGATATCTACTGAAGCTGTCCGCAGTCAGCAATAACGATCTTCTTGGTGGTCTTGCCGCTGGAGGTACCGTAGGTTTCGATTTTCTTAACAACATCCAAACCGTCCACAACGGAACCAAAAACGACGTGCTTTCCGTCCAACCAGCCAGTAGTGATGGTGGTGATAAAGAACTGGGATCCGTTGGTGCCAGGTCCAGCATTAGCCATGGACAAGATTCCTGTGGAAGAGGACCGATAAGATAAATCATTAGCATAAAACCAAGGCTGGACTGGCATAGGTTGAAATCAAATATAATATCGTTATTTTATTAACAGCTTACCAGGTCCGGTGTGCTTCAAGGTAAAGTTCTCATCAGCAAACTTCTCTCCGTAGATTGACTTGCCACCAGTTCCGTTGCCCTTGGTAAAGTCACCGGCTTGACACATGAAGTTGGGGATGACACGGTGGAAAATCGATCCCTTGTATCCGAATCCTTTCTCACCAGTGCAGAGAGCACGGAAGTTCTCAACAGTAATTGGCACTACATCGGCACGGAGCTGCAAATATAAAAACGTTTTAAAGTAAATCATACGGCGTGAGCGTGAATGGTGAAGGCATGAATATAAAATAAAAACACAATTATTACAGACTATTGACGACGATCAACGATCATCGACAAACAGTATTATCATTAGGCTGCGCAGCGGCATGATGCGTGACACTGACAGTCTGACATTCAACTACAGATCAGAAATAAGATGTGACATGATTTTGACAACATTGACATCACAAAGGTAAATGCATAATTAATGACGGAACTTACGTCGCCCTACTACGACCTACGACTGGTAAATGCGCGGATAATTAAGACAGTCAAAGCCATGCTACGATTTCGCGGTAAATATCTAAGCGTGAAAAGACGGACAATGACGGACCGCCTCGGATTTTCACGAAACATTACGAAACACAAGACACAGCCATTATGAGTGAAAAAATGAAACTCACCTCGATGACAATGCGGCCAACTGACTCGCCATCGGCGGTCATGTCCAGGAAAACTTTGGGGTTTCCGGCCATCTTTTTAGCTACGGTCGCAATGGTTCTGGCTTTGGGTACTTGAGCGGCGATCAGAGAGGCTGAGAACTTCGTGGCGTGCAGGAAACCGGGCGTCAGCAGAATGGCCGAGAGGCGAGGAAGCATTCTTGATGGGCAGACGGATTCTGTGGAAAACCGGACTCGGCCGACTCGACCAAATTCACACGCTAGCCTTATAGCCACCCGGTATCACTCACGCCCTCATCCGCACATATCTCCAATGTCTAACCACCTGCCATGTTTCCTTGCTATCTGTCTATACACTTTACCAGCTAGAAAATATGGTAAATGATTTCACAATGTCATTCAGCCGGCTTATGCAATGCAATCATGGCATGGACTTGATGTTCACCGCGTGAGAGATCTGCAGTGTGCATAACGAATGAGGTACAAATTTTACGCGAGTGGTACAGCAAAACCTCTCTGCCCCACAAGATACTATTATGAGACTAGTTTCGCCAATGCTCAAGAAAGTGGTAAATGTTTATTCCAGAAGCTGCAGAATTCTTCAGACAGACTTTGCACGATGGGCGGTCCTAAAGAAAAGCCGTATGTCAAGTCACCTCGAAGAAAATCTCTAGTGCAAGTCCGTCTCAAACTGCACGCAGGGTTACCTGTCTCAAATTCGCTTTTCCATATTGCTTGTTGGGCGTGTTTGGGTTTGTTGGGGAGCATGTTTTGGGGCTAGGGATATTTCCCACGGACAACGGATGATGACCTGAGGACGAACCATCATCGTTTACATAAGAAATTGCTAAAGGATTGTTGAAATTGGAGTTTATGACCATTTATGTTAGGTTAGGCACTAACAAGAGTATTCGGTATTGGGTTAATAAATTGCACACTAATTTAATGTTTCACTCCATGCCAAAATAACAGCCCAGGAATAGCACATCAGCATCACTAACCGTAGGAGGCTATTCTGTGTACATGTGTTCGATTTGATATCTGATTACACGATTTACGAAAACCACTGTTAATTTTCGATTCAGAAGCGAGAGATGACGCTCAAGAAGCCGCAGCAGCACAATGGAGAAGAGAAATTGAAGAAATCCGATTTGATTTTAGTGAGACATTGCATTTTTTTGCATTAATTAGGTAGGAAATGGGAATGGGGGGATTTTTGTATTTCGTCAAATCCACTGCTTCAATTTATTATATCAATCTTTATCATTTTCCGTTCTTATTGTTATTAGTTATGAAATTAAATGTATTCGATTAGTGGATACCGATTGGTCTTTAGTTAATTATTATTAGCTCTATAGCGTGATGATACTTATCATTTATCATACGATGCGACTATTGTAGGGAAAGGTTGTAGGGCTGGGCACTCTGTTCCCGTATTTTTATACCTTCTTTTCTACCTTGAGCGTCTCCATGAATGGGTTAGTTAGATGAGGCTGAAGCCCGCCTCGAAATAATTTCCAAATAGCACGTAGAAGTTCAAATGTATCTAGAAAAATTATTTCCAAGTTTTTATCTTCAGGAGTCCACTTTCCGCTTGCGAGTGGTCTTGTATACATCCAAGATATGGTTACCTAAATGGTTTTATACACGAGGTCATTTGCGCTTCAATTTCCAACGCGCCCTTGCCCTCGCACACGGCTAAATTGATAGATGAATATGTATAACGACCAACGACAGGGACACATGATCAACATTTTGCAATTGTTTAATTTTGATATCCTGTAACTTTTTCTTAAAAGCTGTTTGGCGAAATTGCCGAAAGTTTTTAAAATAAAGTTGCATCTAGCTCTGACTGCAATTAGGCTCTTCTTGAAAAGAGTTTCAATTCCTTGTATAATTATCATCCGCGATACCGTAATAATATTAATAGTATGAATATTAGCGGATGGACAGGGTTAAAGTTTATTTTAGAGTAATACAGTAACCTTGAATTTCCCCTCATAACATTTTGAATAGCTTTAGCTAGCGCTAGCTGCAATGCAATGCTAAAAGCCCAGCCAGCACGTGTTTTTACTAGATACGCATAACCGTCTAACCTAAAGCGACTTGGACGTGGCCCTAACGTATGTATGCACGAGCGTTGTTAAGAAACAGCGCAGCGAGCTCGTCTCTTTCGAATCCGCTGTGTAAATATAAGAGGCCCAGCGAGTTGCTCGTGCAGCTCTTCTCGATTCAAACGCGGGCCTGGACGGTCGTTCGAGTTCTTCACTCACTTTCCACACTCCACGCACGTCTCAGCTCTCCTCTTCTGCTCCACGTTGGGTGCTTTGCATACCGAATTTCACACTCCGATTTTTTAATTTTCCAACTTACGTGACCTCTTGCAAGTAGTTCAAGATGCCCGAGACCACGAGCAGCAACGGTTTCCACAAGACCAGCTCCTCAAATGGATTTACTGAAGGAAATCTGGGAGCCGGAGAAACGTTCCTCTTTACATCCGAATCTGTTGGCGAGGGTCACCCCGGTAAGTCAAGAAATTCAAAAACGTTTTAGATTTTACATTTGAAAATATTATATCTGTCTGGAAGAACTTTTTGTAAATGATTATGCGTAAATTATATTCCATGCGGTCAACCCTTTCAGCGCTGGGTTGGAAATAAAATTGGGTCATGAGCGCAAAGTCAAAGTGCACGAAATATTGCATCATGCATGCTACTTACTTGAGGTCAGTCAGATTTCAGATTGCAGAGATGGAGATTGCATAATATACTATGATTCGTGGTTTTATTTGCCCTGGCCCTCCTGGCCTGGGAAGTTAGAAATATTCTTTACTGTCAACTGTTAGCTCCTGGTTATTGTGTAGCTGCAGCTGACAGCTGACAGCTGAGGGCTTTTATTGAATGTTCGATTCATTCCAAAGATTTGAATCCATTGAACGTTTAAAGGTTTGCGGTGTACTACTGACTACTGTAAGTACTTATTACTTATGCAGTTGCAGTTCACGCTTCCGCTGTTAAAATTAGTTAACGTCAGCTGTAAGCTTCAGTTAGTTTTAAGTTAAAATGTCAATTAATGCACAAGTTTCAGGTACGCATGCATTTTGGTTTGGAATGTATTTTTATTTTTGAAGTTTTTGATTTCATTTCTGGTCTGGGTACTTGATACATTTAATTGATCGAGATTG
>VNWX01002893.1:0-11175 GCA_009869905.1 Ceratophysella communis | reverse complement strand
CTACAAAGACACTAATGTTTACATAACCTTGTTTATATAGAATTAATTTGTCGAACCCGTGAATTTATTAAAGCTATCGGAGTTCCTTATTCTCACTCAAAATAAAATGCAAGGGAACCATTGCAGTAACTTCTGATTAAACCTCGTCTTAATTAAAATAATATGTTACTTTAGATTTCCAAAAAATTCACAGCATATATGATTTTATTAAAGGAATAAACGAAATACATAAATACAGCTTCGACATTTGACGGTTTTCTGAAACAAATTGTTTTCTATATCAAGTTCCAGATTCATAATTTTTCTTCATTATAAAAGCGTAAATAAGCACCTAAAATGTTTTTCATTAGGTTGGGTGTTAACTTTTTAATGCCAACAAAATTCTAACGATGCGCAATTTCATCGAATCGATAATACATCAATTTCTTTAAAGATCTTTTGCTATACACTTAAAATATATTTTCTACAAGAACTTTAAAATTTAAAACTCAATTACGAAACACAGTACCTACGCTTAATTTCTACAATAGAAGCTAATATTCTATTAGTATCGAGTTCTAACATTTTGCATAGCTTAAATTTCGCGTTAACTTGAATCAGGAATTGTACAAACAACTCTTTACACAACGGTAGGATTGATAGGTACAACGAGAACGAGAGATCGAAAATCTTGAAACGATACGAGCTTGTGGAGATGTTCCAGTTTAATGCATGATGTTTCCTTTCTTGGCTGCAATTGGTAACTTCTCTCCTTGAAGAAACGGATTTTGGTTCTGCAATCAAAATGGAGTCAAATTTAGAGGATCCGGCATTATATTTCTGAAATAGCTGTGCCCAGTATGCGTTATAACAATAAAATAAAACATGCCGATTAAATTGGTCACCGCAGCTTACCGGTCTAATTCCTCGGAAAGGTGAGACTTTCGCCGCTTGCTTTGCCATGTCGTTCAATCTGCTCAATTCTTGTTGGTGCGACTATTAAAAAAATTAAGTTTATGAAACTTTTGTGGCTAAACTTAAGTTAGCATTTCTGAAAAACTATACCTTCTTGTTGTAGAATTTCTTTGCCATGACTGATTTATGTTGACCTTCCAAATGCTGTAACGGGAAAATACATTAGAATTATTGCTTGTCGTTCGGAAATCTTTTGACCGCTACAGGTACCAAGTGAAATTAGTGATACACATGCACGCACACAAGGGTGGAAAACTATTTAAAGGTCTTGAGTGAAAAATTGTGCTATTGAAGTTATCAAGAAAAGAGACCTGCAAGTCACTAAGAAAGTTTTGTTGACTCAGGTCAATCTCAGTGTCTTCGGTGTCTGGGTCAGAACAGTCAAACATGTGCTCGGTGTCACACATACAGTCTTGGGAGCCTTGATAGGCCCGACTAAATGCGGCTGAATTTTCAAATGCCTCAATGCACCCGTCCTCAGCCGTAAATCCTACTGGGCAGGGATTCGGCGGGTTACAGTAAGCAGGTAAAATAGCATCGGTCTTCACCTCAGCTTGAGCCTTCTGTCCCTTGATTTTCTGATATTCTCCTGCCCCACCTATGCATTGGAGTTGAAGCAAATTATTAGTCATGACCACCAAAGGACGAATTAAATCCGTAACTGTAACTTTAACCGCTGTACTGACTTACCGCTCATGAATTTGTTGCCCCACAGCGTACTCTGCTGCATGTACTCCGGATCTCGAATCACCGGATAATGACTGTTTCCAAGAAGCAGGTCATAGTCTGCACCGCCTTCCAGAAATTCAGCGTCCTTCGTAGATCGGCCTGGTAGGAATCCGGCGCTAATGGGACCCAATCCATTTATACGGCTAAAATTTAAGCATTATGATTTTAAGCAGGCTTTTTCCGGCAATAATTTTCATTATCGGATATGCTGCTAATCTTATAAAAAATTATTAGTTTCTTAAATATTCGGTTATAGTTAATTATGTACAAAATGTTTTCAATTTAGGAAAATGGAATGGCTTCTGACCTGTTTCCAAGATCAAAAAATGAGCCTTCAGTGTCCAGGTCCCGATTCATTTGTCCCATGACATCTTGAAAGTCTGAGGATCCATCGCTACGATATCCGGATACAGGACCAGGCTAAAACCCATAGGTATATTAGTGCGTCTTACTAAT
Source organism: Ceratophysella communis (assembly GCA_009869905.1). Classification (NCBI taxonomy): domain Eukaryota; kingdom Metazoa; phylum Arthropoda; class Collembola; order Poduromorpha; family Hypogastruridae; genus Ceratophysella; species Ceratophysella communis. The sequence goes on along the minus strand of VNWX01002893.1, from coordinate 9,036 downwards.
TCTAAAAGGGTATTTATTGAAACGACTCCAGTTTTCGACTAACCTCTCTCAATGGAGCGTATCCCCAAACTACGACAAAGCTGGAAAGAGTGATTAACAAAAACAACATTTTGCTGGAAATAACTGAGCACTATAAAATAAATTAGTACTTATTCGGGAAAGAAGAAGAGGAATACGTTGTGAAGTCTCCAATATGGAGAACAACTGGACATCTCCGCGAATCAATAATTTCCCGAGAGAAAGTATGACGCACATTGAGAGCTTTCGGGGACTCCGTAAAATTCCGACCGCTTTCACAAAGCTAAGTTTATTTCCAGTTCCCATTCAGTTCTCTCACTCGACATCTGGCGTTTTTCCGCCAAGCTTTCTCCAAAGAAAAATACAAAAGCTTTTGGTCGGAGAAAGTGGTGTTTTCTCTCACTAGGGTGCACCAATGCATCTCAAATTTGAATTCCGGGATCATATTGTGTAAACTGGAGCAACATCGAACATAACTCACTCCAAGCAGTTTAGCATATCTGAAAAATCGGTTATGGCTAAGAAAATTTGTGATCCTACTAGAAAAGATAACGCAAGCCTCGAGCTTTGATTCCATTTAACGTTGCAAGTACCAAGTGTGAATTTTCTAATTGATTCAGAGTAAATATAGATAGAATATATCTGTACAAGTTAGAAGGGTAGTATCAGTAAGAATGCGAATTAAAGTATATATGTACGTTTCTAATCCAAGCTTGAAGATCAGAACAGATTTGTGATTCACAGTAACGACTCATTCCTGACATGTTTTTGGAATTTTCTAATAAAAATACAACATAGCCACAACAAAAGAACAACATAAGCACAATGTTTAACCATCTTTTAATAGGCAGGATTTGAACCTCTAGTCTCAACTCAACCAGGAAGTCTTGAAAAAGAATCTAGACAGTGTTACTATAGATAGGTATGCATAAACTTTTGATGCCAACTTGGTTCGTTGACTTTGCTAGGTCGGTGTCAAGTCAATTTAAACTATAGTATGGATGAATGAAGTTTCGAAGCTGTCTCTTGGGAAAATTAATTCCAGGAAACTCATCTTCTCGTATCTCTCATTCCAGTGAAGGCAGAATAGTCTGTTTAGGCATGTACAAAAAAGTTTAAAGTTTGGACCTTTGTTCGAAGAATGCGTTAAGCATTAAATTAAGAAGCTACATATCTTCAATCATAAACTTCGTTGATTAGTCTTGAGTTGGTATTTGACTGGCCAAACACGGAAAACTCAGGCACAACTACTGGACTATACACAAGCTTAAATTCATCGCTTATTAACATGCTAAAATTAAATACATAATTTTGTAGCCTATAAATTATAATTTGCAATAATATAATGTGCACCGGGGTTACGTTTGGGCAGCTCAAAAATCGTAATCTCTCACCAATATACTAAAATTCTGTGTAATCTCGGGTTAAATTTCGATATACGAAATAACACAAAATCAATTCGTTTGAGGCGCTTAAATAGTAAGCAAATCGTGCAATTGTATCCGGCAAGGTATTAGCTCTGCAGCAGCGGTCAGCAGTAGTATGTGCTTGGCCTTTGTTTACTTGTACTTTGGCTTTATAAGACGGTCCTTGTAAAAGGAAGCAATAGTTCTTAACCAGATTATCTTAATTGATTTTTGGAGTTCGTTCAACTGTTAATTAGAAATAATAGAAGGCGGGCCTTCCAAAATAGCGAGATGTCCGATTCTTTAGGTGCTTGAGGCTTTTTATAATTTGATTTCGTCTTGAATGAAATCGAGGTTTATCCGCTGTCACTGATCTTGAGAAGACGTGCTGGTAAGCTAACTCAATTCCGGAAGTATATTTAGCGATGGAAGAGTGGTAAATCGAAAAGCGCACCAGTGTTTTGAGCTAAGCCCTGAGTGCTCTTAATCCTGTTAGCCGGGTAAAAGCTGTCTCGTGAGTTCAGAGCTGAGTGCTTTCTCATTTCAGCTTCAATAAACTTTCTTATTACAGCGTTACATAAGGTATTCGTTCATGGTCTAGTGCTACTAATTTGGAATTTATTTTCCAAGCAATATCTTATGCTTCAACCACGCAAACTATCCAAATTTTGAATGTAAACAGATCATTTGTAATATCCGGAAACTTGTAAACAGGGATAATTTAAGCCGGGAAGAAAGTTGATGGGAAGTATCTTCTGAGTATAGAGCCTTATGAATATTAATACACCAGAGAGCAACAGCTGCGGTTTGTAGAATCAACAAATTTATAACTAACGCCGTGCCTCACGAATGAAAAGTGTGTTATTTACCGGATTTATTTCACTTGCATTTAGTGCGAAGTTTAATCAAAAGAAATACACTGATCCAGTAGGAAAAGATTTACCAAGCCAAGAGGATTCGAAGAAACGCCGCACGGCATGCAGAGTTGGATTTGTCGAATTTGAGGACGAACGTGGGCGTAGTGAAGGTTATCAAGACTTTTTCAGTTGAATTCGAACTTTCTCCTTGTGCTGCGGTGTACGTTGTAAACATACCCCGTATTTTTACAGCATTTACTTTGCTACTTTGTCCACGGGAAACCTTTCCACGGTCAAAATCATGCTTGGTTAGTTTATATTGTCCACGTTTGGGAAAAGAATTCATACAGCTGGGTGCGTTTAATAATCTTTCCAATTCACCTACGTATTCGCTACTGTCCTAATATTGACATGACGCGATGGTAAACAATCCTAGAGAGTCACGAAGCGAATAATTCCGTTTATCTTGGCAAAGCTTGAAAATCATGTACGCTGACTACCCATGACAGGCCAATAACATAAGGTAAAGTATATTTATTGATAACAGCACGATGATGGCAGGTAGGTCTTTGTCAGGAGCAGAAATAGATAATATAATGCAGTAGAGGCATAACATAGGGTAAACAAAGAGTTTAGTGTCAATTTCGAAGGTAAAATTTGGATCCATTTTATTTTGCAAAACAAAGCAAATCTGAAGAATTTTTCAATATTTTGATGCTTTTTAAAAGGCGACAGCTTTCATTTTTGAACTACCTAATTGCAGGAGACGTCATTCATCGCCGCAGAGTGCTGATATCTCTGAAATTAAATCGACACAAGCATCTTTATTCGTTTGATATTCTTTTCAGGCAAAGCGAGCTAATGTCATAATTTGTATTCCGGATGAGAATTCAATTCAGCTGGAGACCAGTTCGGATTGACGTAGTAGGATCAAAAGTTCGGAGTTATTTTTGGATTTAGTCCCAGATGCGTACTTATACTCTTCTTACTCTCCAGGCATCTTCTTCCAGCTTTTCTATCCGAAGTTTATTCCAGCTGTAAAAGAACAATATATGGAATATGGAGGTTTCGTGCTAACCGCAGCTTTTCATTTTGGGATATTCTAAGCTTCCAACTGCCAAGTAAAATCGCTATGACGTACCAAGTTGTGCTCGTTCATTCATTCTGTCATATAAACAAGCAGCCTGAAGGAAGGAAATTACTTGAATGTGTTATTAATTGGAGGCCAGTTCGTGTTTGAGATTCAGACAGAAGTGGCCTATGATTAGTACATATGAGAAATGAGTAATTAAGGCTCGCAGTCAATTGTGCCGCTTTAATGTTGTTGGGTCGGTTTATATGAACAAAGTATAGTAATCAAATCACTTGCAAATCCCACATGTGTTAGTGAACATTGTTTTTATGAAAATGATTTGAATTCTGCACGTGTAAATCATTAAAGTACATTTACGTGCGTTATGAATTGTAACTGAGTATTTTAATTTCTACATGCTGTTCAACTCTACGCCAATTTGGTCAGACCCAGCTCGCCGAATTCAACTGTCCTGCTCTCCATATGCGTGCAAACACTGATTATCTAAAAATAGGCATTGGAAGTGTTCCTAACCCCTGCTTGGGCTCTTTGTCCTCGAGCTTGACAAACCCAACTCATTAGGAGTTTAGGAGACCTGTATTGTGAGAATTGAGTGCATCCTTTCACTTAGCGTCCATTATTTGGAGAAAGCTTATGCCTATTTTCCTGTTTCAGTCGGATTAAGAACAGACGATTGACGTCAAGCTAATCTGATCAGCATGATGGGCGTCTTATTACAGAGGTTACGGAGAGCCAACGTCACCGAAAATAGAACAAAACTTTCGTATTGCTGCTCTATAGCAAGCTCACAGTTACTTATAATTAAATTATATTTTTACGCTAGCCGGCAGGCCTTGAAACGCTCACCGCTCCGTAATCCAAGATCTTGGATGAAAGAACTAACAAAGCCGACCTACTCATAAATATATTCAAACAAACTAACAACTAACCTTGCATTTACCATTTAACCAAACAGGACTAACTATTTGCATCAAGCATGCAAAATTAATCAATTCCTCTTGAACTCCAACAGAATGTCATATCTAAGCAGTACTTGATTTTCACTTATTCTCTCGAAGAAAACAGGAGATTGAGAGCGAGCTATTTCTGCAAAAATTTGCGGTACCTAATCAAATATTTCGTTCTGCTAATCAAATAGTGTCACTTGAATTCCGCTCCCACGTGAACGGGAACTTTTTTAGTGACACTTTTTTTCTGCAAAATGTTACGGCCTCAACCAAGGCCAGGCTATTCATCCTGGTATGGTAATTTGTAATTACCTTTCCTTGGGTTTTTCTAAATATAAATAACACTACTGTAAAACTTAGAATTGCTTACTTTTTCTTTGTGGCATAATTCGGAATCCCCAATTCTTTCTATTAAACCTAAAATCAAACCTCTCACTATTTCAATCTGATTATTGTAAGGATGGGAAAGAAAATACGATTTATCGAAACAAAATAAAGGTAAATTTGCGCGACCATTTAATTTTTCGATCAGTTTTTGTCGAATTTCGAAGGTACTTTATATGTCTTATTATTGAAAGTCTTTCGATATATCTTGAATGCACGTCCTTCTGTTTCAGGAAATTGATTACTTAAACATAAGTAATTTATTTAGATATACTATTCAAAAATCTTTTATCACTAAAGGCAAACATTTTCTAAAATCTACTGCGAATATTGAACAAATTGTTTTAAAAGCCTCTTGCAATCTAATCTCTCTGAAAAAGTGAATAACTCTGAAGTATTTGATAAATAGACCCTGCGCTCTCGGTTTCCAGTCCATTATTTCTTCGAAGAAAGTAAGACCCTAGAATTGAAAATGAAAATCGCATACCATTTTGATGTACCAAGAATAGTGCCTCTTTTAACCTCAAATGTAATCTCAGCAGAAGAATACACTTAATATTTTGCTTAGTGAATTCGCATGCATTTCGCGTGTGTCGGTTTTTTCTTCATGAGGCATGCACGTAGCACGTACCAAAAACCGAGAAGTAGTTGTATGTACTTAAAACCTCCAAATAAGAACTGGTTTTTCTTTCTGTTATTCGTATTGTTTGCTTACTGCAAAAATTAATGACCTGCCCCATAGAATAAGTACAGAAGATTGTGGGAATTGAATATGATACGTTGCTTGTTTTCGAACATTGAACTCATAATCCCATCAAAAATTACAGCGTCTTCTTTGGATCCTCCTTTCAGTTCAGTGTCTGACTGACTGGAAGCGAAGTATACTTCAAACTGGCCCAAACCAAGGTTTGTTGAGTAGAAACATAATTATTTAATATTTAAAAGCCATAATCCGTACTATTCTGTGGTAAAACTCAATTCAATTTTAAAACTTAATTCTAGAGAGTACCTATACCATTTGACACAGACTGACGAATTCGAGCTGTCGATTTGAAACTGTTCTCCGGAACTTTTGCTAGCAAAGAGTTTAGCAGAAATACACACTTGCCTGGGAATATGACCAAGATTTCGTTGATACTGATCGCAGTACTACTGCTGGTATTAGCAGTTCAGGAGTCACAGCAGCAACGGCACTCTTCAACTACTCAGCTGCGCCAGCAACAACATGCTTTGAGAAATGTCCAGAGAAACCAAAGGCAGTTCCGACTGGAGACAAGGAGGTTACGGCAGTTCAACCGCCAGCTGCGGTTAAGGCGTCGTAATCAACGGAATCTTCGACGAAACTCTCGGCTATCTCGGCGATTGCTTCGGCGGCGGTCAAGGACTCGACGTGTTTTCAACCGATTGCGACCAATTCGTCGACAACTCACATTGGGATAACTGTTACACTCGGAATCCGAACTCGAATTTTGGCAATGTCCTTAGTTTAGATTTATAAATTCATTTATGAACTACATATACAATTTACGGTAATACTGGAAGGATCTGTGTTAATAGATTTCAAATGTCGATAAATGAAGCATCTTTTCAAATGCTATTAAATAAATCGTAACCTTATCAAACTATGATGGTCCATATTTTTTCAGAACAGTAAACTAAATGCCAAAAACTGCCTCTCCTATGTTCGGTTCTTTTTCCCAGCAAATTTACCATCAAGCAACTATCAAATTAGTTAAATAAACGTCTTTCGATCAGTTGAAAATGGAACTAAATGACCGTACGAAAATTCTTGACCTTTTACATTGTTAAAATTTGATTATAATTCGTGTAGGTTAAAGACCAGTTTTCTCATTTATTTTCTACAAACCAGACCCACAAGGTAAAATGTGCATAAATATTTTATATCTATCTCTAATTATAAACGTTTGAGATATGACATTAAAATTACTGTCCATCAATTCGGATTTTGTGTACCTTTCCAAAGTCTCAAATATGAAAACTCTAAAAGTACTCCTCAAATATCAGGAAATCATAAAATAAGGTACCAGTGAAATAGAATTAAAAGGCTAACCTTAAATATAATAATTGGTACTGTTTACTTTTTCGTTAATAATGATCCGTTTCGCTAACGTTCAACTCACGCTGACTCTAGACTAGCACATATATATTTTTGTCTGCCCTTTTGTACTAATTGCATCAAAGATAAGAGCGAGATACCCAATGCTCTATCATCGTATAGGTGCGGGTAAGTTCTTTTCTATTAGGGTGTTGAATTCAGGTTTATAATATGCGTATATGTTTAGCATGCAAACCACGTCTATCAATAAATACTAAGTTCGGATTGAATTTCAAAATTTCTGTGCATTTGACTTATCTTTAGGTACATGATCATTGGAATATTTCAATCACTTTAGTTTGAAGTTTTGATAGAATAGAGTATGATGCGCACACGCGGATGCACCACTCATCTTATTATAGCTTTGTTAACAATCAGGGTTGTTGATATAGGATATAATTTGCTTCTGAATTCGTTCTTGAGCCTTTCGCACATTTTCAGTTTTGTTATTTGGCATCATATCCTCGCAGTGTTCCGCCTCTGAAATGATGATAAATAAAATTTAATCAGTAATTCAATAAATTCGTGCTTTTGTGCCTAATAGTTAATAGACTGAGTGTTTTTACCTAGAATAAACTCGACAGTGTTTTTTCGGGGGCTTGATGAATTCGAACTATTAAGAACACTCAAAGAATGCCAAGGATCCCGTCCGCCGTTGAAGAAGACGATGCAACTGTCATCGATACCTTTGCCCTTGTAGTGTTGATTGGTTTGGTTTATCCGGCTCTCAAGCTCTTTAGCTGTCAAGCTTTTGATTAAACACAACGATAAGTGGATATTGTACACGTATTTTACAGCTTCGTCTGCAGTAAAATTTTTAAAAAAACACTAACTTGTATTGGCTATTGCAGAGGCTTTCGAAAAGCCAGCTCGAGAAAGTGGCTTTCCCAAAGAGTCCGTGTTTTGGATCCGAAGAGAAGAAATAACCAAACTCATTGCAAGTTTGCCATAACCAGCTGTTTGCCTCTTCTTGAGAGCCTTCCTCGGTATCAATGAAATCCCAGATTTCTTGTTCATTTAATTCCATGTTAAACTGGCTGACACATTTCCCACCCTCTTTACCCATTTGTGCCATGAAGTTTCCGTAATTTTCCAGTGGATTAGCTCCAGCAGTTACATTATTCAAATTGGCGCAAGCGCAATTGATTTTAGCCAATGACGAGTTGCTAGCCCACATTCCGAATGTCAGATTAAAGAAGAACGTTTCTCTGCTCGGTTGATCCGTAAAATTTACGGAGTTGTTTAGCCTGAGAAAACAAAAATAGTATAGATAATGAAAGAAACGACACTAAGAAAGGAATCTAGCACATGTGAGTTGTTAGAATCGTGATCAAGCATAATGCCTCAACGCTGATAAGATATCAGAAGCATTTGTAAAGCCGGCACATCCAACGCCGTTGACAAAATTTTCCATGCATTGGAAAGCTGCGTGAATTTTAGAGAAGCATTCTGGATTGGTTTCCTTGATCACGGAAGAAATCGTTTCAATATAGCCTGCATTTCATGAAAATGAGGTGCTAAAATTGATGCCTTATTATAAGCCAGCGTATTTTAAAAGAGTACAACATAATTGATTGTATCTACCAGGGAAATGGTACACAGCTTCTAACGGGGCTGATGAAGCTACTGCAGCCTTTACGACATCGGGATATTTTTGCCTCATCCAGGCTGCCAAGTTTCCCGCATAGGATCCACCAAATGCAACCCAACTCGCATTCTGTCAAAGAATACAAGTCAGTGTCCAAATATATGTTTTACACTAAACTATCAATTAGACGCTAATTCTATTACTCCAAGGGCCGTGTTCTTCTGTTTGTAGTCTTGTATGAAATACTTCGCATCCGCCAAAGCTTGTTGGCTGGTAAGAAGCGGCATGCTTTTCAAGGGAGGATCACTGATTGAGGACCTCATTGGAATAATTTCTATTACTGAATTATTGAGCATAACTGAGATTGTAATTAATTAAGTATTTAAGGTCATACTTGGTTGGCCAGCTCTTTCCGTAGAATCGATGTTCTAAAACAATGAGCGTGGCATTAAGGTTCTTAGCATATGTCTGCCAGTAGTAATTGTTAATATAGTTTTCAGCGTTGACTTCTCCTCCAAATTGGAAAAACACAGGACCACCAGGCTGGTATAAATCGTTTCGAACCCAGAACCTCTGCAAATATTTTTCTTTATAATTCATCCGCCCCAATGTAACATGTAACCTGAA
>VNWX01002892.1:0-11177 GCA_009869905.1 Ceratophysella communis | reverse complement strand
CCCGCAGAATCACTTAATTGAACCAAAAAGTACCTCCGGACTCCATTGTTACTTAATCGATTAATCAATTATTGGAATTTGAATTCAGCCAATCAGAGAGCTTCCCGCCAAATCCCAATTAATTGGTTAATGGAATAATTGCTTAATTGACCAATCTTGTATACCCCTAATATTTAATTAATTTTTTTTTTCATTTTTTTCCCTTATAGTTAAAATTAAAAAAGAAAAATTGGATGATGACGAAGACAATGAAAAAACAAGACTAAACTCAAGTGGTACTACTACTTCAACTCCAACAACGATGCAAATTGATTTATTAGATGATGATGATTTAAATGAACCTATTACTACAACTCAATTTGAATCCAAATTGAGGTGGTTATGAATATTACATGCGGCGTTTAAAAGTTAAAAATAAAATAAAATGCGTGCGTGCGTGGAAGCAAGCGCCTACTAGCAGCGGAGAGTCGAAACAGTAGTCTTCTGCTATATGATGCCCCTCTTCTTTCTGGGTTACCAAGAAGAAGGTTGTATAGAAATTTACACACGATTCGTATCTAGAGTAAGGGAGTCCAAATGTAGCCACTCTGCCAAAAGTAGAAACTAACTTGGGAAACTAGCTTTAACTGTTCCAGCAATTTGATAACTACTAATATAAATTCATATTCGAATAGCCAAAAGAATTCTGGTTCAGATGACTTTTTTGGATTGATGAAATTTGCAATATTTTAATTTTTGCAATATTTTTTTTAAAATAATGTATTAAATAAATACGTTGTCACTTAATTTTTGATTTTTAAATATAAATTTTTTATTCTCCATTTTTCTCAATTACTACATAAAATTTTGTTACAACTACTTTTATATATATTTTCTTCTATTTTTTTTCCCCCCGACTACTTGTATTTTTCTTTTCTTGAGTATTTTTGTTTCCTCCCCACTACATATATATATACTACATAGGTATTATCTTTGACTACAAACTTATTGTGTATTTATATAACTCTTTTTTTACAAATACTAATAACAAAATTCTACACTATATTTCTTTACTACAGCTTTTACTACAATTTATTTCGACTACATAATTTTTATCATGCATTTATATATTTATACTACAATTTTTAACTTTTTTTCCGACTACATCAATGACAGCTAGTAGTAGATACATTTTTTCGACTAGGTATATATTAAATGCAGCTACGACGTACTACATTTGTTTCGACTACCCACACGCTTTGGTTTTTTTATATTACATTTGATATTATATTTTTTACTTTTTCATTCATAATAAATATGTTACTACTTTTTCCCATCATCTCTTAAGTTCAATGACCTTTAAGTACACACAATACTTTCTTGTCGACTATTATAGTCAGTTTCGGCTAACTCTTAAGGACAATGAACTAAAACCATCTTCTCACTCTCACTGATAGTCAGTTTGGGCTACTATTCTTAAGGTCAATGAACTAAACCATCTTCTCACTCTCACTGATAGTCAGTTTGGGCTACTATTCTTAAGGTCAATGAACTAAACCATCTTCTCACTGATAGTCACTTTGGGCTACTATTCTTAAGGACAATGAACTAAAACCATCTTCTTACTGATAGTCAGTTTGGGCTATACTCTTCAGGTCAATGACCTAAACCATCTTGTCACTGCTTAGTCAGTTTATTACTCTTTAAGGTCAATGACCTTGAAGTGTACATTATTTTCTTGCTGCTGCTGGTAGACGGCTAGTCAGTTTTGGGCTACTACTAATTCTTAAAAGATCAATATATAACCTTTTTAAAAATGTGCACATAATAATTCCTATTTTGTTTTTCGCTAAGAGGTTCGCTACATACAATGCTGACACTATCTAAAAAAAATTCTAAAAAACGACTACCTCTGTTCTATTCTGTTCTGTTCTGTATCCAAATAATAATAATAAAATAATTTTAATACAACTGCAATAGTACAATAATATGTGTAGTAACAATACTAACAAAAGTAAGTACAGTCCCTTTTTGCATTAAATAAAATCCACCACAATCAAAAGCTAATTTTCTACAACTTTCTAATTTATGCATATAAAATTCATATGCATATTTTCCTTTTGGTATATGTCTTAATCCTTCCATCCATGATTCAACAAATGTTTGTGATAGGACATTTATACGTCCCATTGCTGGGAAAAATATAAATAGTCTAATACAATAAAATATTGCAATCATTGAGAATAAAAGTGAGCCTTCAAATGGTATTATTGCACCATGACGGATTGGTGTATAAAATAATGTACACATTAACATCATATATACTGACTGGTGATTGAATAACATACGTCCAAATGAATTGTTTAAATTATCTACTACACTTTCAACGTCCTTATAACGATCCAATGCATATTGTATGTCCACAACGTTCTAGAGCGGGAGAATTTTTTTAAAAAAAGAGTGAAAATTAGTTTTTTTTTAAAGTAAGCGGGAAATGTGCTTCGCCAGTTGGCTACGCCAGCCTGCTACGCCAGCCAGCTTCGCCAGCCTTCTTCGCCAGTCGGCTACGCCGCGCCAGCTTCGCCACTTTTTTTTTTGTGCAAAACTCGAGCTAAGCTTGCCATATTTATTCGTACATCAGTGCATTAGGATAGTACTTGGAAAAATGTGACAAGTTTAACTTGCGTTCAAAACGCATTTGCGGCCGCCTCGGCCGCGAATTCGCAACTTTTAAAAACATACAATTTTTCTACTGATTTTTTTGGGGATTTTAATTCGTTTTTTGACCAGAAATTAACATGACGTTTTAATAGCATTACGAAATTTCTGAAATGGTCGTTTTTTTGCCCCGAAGATTCCAGGGTCTACGCGGGACTTCGCGCTGAATTTTGAAAATGTTCAAAATTGGCCACGGCTAACAAAACGCATTTGCGGTCGCCTCGGCTGCGAATTCGCACCGTTAAAAGCTTTTACGATTAGTACTGATTTTTTTGTTTGTAGAGTTACGAAACGCATTTGCGGCCGCCTCGGCCGCGAATTCGAGAATTTTGAAATCTATTTGTAGCGCGAATCAGTTTACGCCTGCGCGAATCAGTTATAAGCGTAGGTACCACGGTGCCGCGAAGCTTTGTTGCCCGCCGGAAGGCGGGCGACAAAAAGCGGAGAGGGGCCGTGGCCCCTGTAGAGTTATATACTTACCTGTACAACATTAGCTAAATAGTAAGTTTCTTGATTATTATAACCAGCTTTTGAAACAATCCCACCAACACCACCATCTTTACGTCCTTCAATAGCACTACCATTTTTCTCTGTCCCACCACTCCCACCACCACCACCAGTTCCACCCAGTGCACTACCACCCTTTGATTTGCCTGTAAACATAATTTTTGAAAATTATTCTAGTATAGCACTGGTATGCCGGTAGTTGGCATGTATTGTTTTGTTATGTCGTGGCATGCTTTTCAGACGTATATAGTATATCTTGGCATGCCGTAAGTCGTATATAGTATGTCTTGGCATGCCGTAAGTCCGTTACGCTGGTATCTCTTGGCATGCCGTTAGGTGATATATGTTGGTACATGTTGGCATGCCTTTAACCCTCAAACGGCTATGGCTGTATACAGATGTATACACCTTTTTATATTAATTATTCTCTGAAGAGAATTTTAACCTAGAGGTCTGAGATTTTCGGTATTCCTCGAAAATGCATCTAGGAATATTCTTGCCAAATCTTAGGTCATAGGACCCAACATAGTTCCGTATATAAAATAATTAGTCAAATTGATCAGTAAATCCCAATGTTAAAGAGTGAAAATGTCTAAAAAGCTAAGGCTGTATACACCTGTATACGCATGTCTTAACATTAGGGTAAAAGTGACCGGCTTAGAGAATGTGGCATGTCAGTAATGTAAGAGCATATAGAAATGTGTACACATACACAGCTGTATACAGGCGCAGCCAAGTAGGGGGTAAAATTTAGCCTATAGCCTTTTGAGGGTTAAGTCGTTTACTATATGTTGGTGTGTCTAGGCATGCTAATAAGTCGTTTACTATATGTTGGTATCTCTTAGCATGCCGTTAAGTGCTAAAAGTTGTTGTCTTAGCATGCCGTTACGTGTTGGTATCTCTTGGCATGCCGTTAAGTGCTAAAAGTTGTTGTTAAGTCAAACCAATTTTTAAAATTAATTTGAACCATTAACTCACCCTCAAAAGCCGCCCAATTCCGGATAAGTACTTCATTTAAATTAGGTATATCACATTGTTTATTAGCCATAACCACACTACCTTTATAACTTAAATTTTCTAAACAATGTGAAATACTTCCAGCCGCAACAACCATAATAACTTTCAGTTGTATATGTATGTATCCATATAATAACAATTAACCATATTTGATAACCAGTTGAAATATAACGTAAAATTTCATCATCTTCCAATGTTACTGAATAAACATATGCTGGGAATCGTGGCATAAATATTACTTGTAATGACATTCCAATAAATACACAGAGTCCCATAAATATATAGATTGTTGATGTTTTACGAAATAAATGCTTTTGTTTTTGATAACATGCTGATAGAGTTGATAAAGGAGATTTTATATTTTGACGTAAATTGGAACCTAGGTATAATAAATAAAAATTATTATGCTTTTTATGCTATTCTCTAATTATGGTTTATGCTTTACTCTATACATGCTTTATGCTATTCGCTATACATGCTTTATGCTCTCCGTCGTCATACTCTCCGCTATGCTCCTCGTCATAAGCTTTTCGCATTGCTCTGCTCTTTTCGCAATACTTTTCATGCTACGCTATTTGTAATGCTTTACGCAATTGCTTTGATGCTACTCTTCGCCACACTTTTCGCCATTCTCTTCGCTATGTTTCTCTCCGCCATGCTCTCCGCTATTCTCTTCGCTATGCTTCTTCTCGCCATGCTTCTTTTCGCTATACTTTCCGCCATGCTCTTCGCTGTTTTGCTCATCGCTATGGTTCTCCTCTAAGCTCTTCGCGTCTGCGCATTGCTCTGCGCCAAACACTCCGCCATAACCTTTTCAGCTCTCCGGCTATACTTCTCTTCGCTATGCTCTCCGCCATGCTCTCTGTCATGCTTTTCGCTATGCTCTTCACCAAGCTCTCCGCCATGCTTCTCTTCGCTATGCTTCTCTCCGTCATTCTCTCCGCTATGCTTCTCTTCGCCAAGCTTGTCGCAATGATCTCCGCTCTCCGCTATGCCATATATTGCTTTAGGCTCTCCGCTATTTTCTCCGCCATGCTCTCCGTTATTCTCCCCGCCATGCTCTCCGCTATTCTCTCCGCCATGCTTCTCTCCGCCATGCTTCTCTCTATTTGTAATTCTTTTCGCTATACTCTTCGCCAAGCGTCCCTCTCTTTGCGTCTGCGCACTATACTCTTAACTTAAGTACTCTCCTCCTCCTGCCATACTTTTTACACTCACTAATTTACCATATACACAAGAAATAATTTTAAAAAAACCCAATAACTTACCAATAATAGACCTCTCTAAATTCAACCAATTATCAACACTTCCACTAACTCGATCTTCTTTTCTAATAAAACTTGTCATATTCCCAAGAGGTATACACATTGCAAACATCCAACATAATTGTGCAATAACATTAATAGGATCAGGTGCATATGTTATAGTTAATAATAATTGTGCAAATTGAAATGCTGAACCAAAAACAACTGCTATAAAATTTAAATAATAAAACCATTTAAATAAACCAGACTTGTAATAACTTATTTTATTATTTGATGGATATTCTAAACGATATGGAAATGCACCGAAATTACGTAATAAATTAAAATAAAATTTATATACTAGAGGAGTGGTGTCGTCCATTTTTTTTGGTTTCTTAAAATTTGAGTTTAAGTTTTGTGGTCTATGTTTTGTTAGGTTAGGTTAGGTGATGTTATGTTATGTTAGGTTAGGTTACGAATTTAAGAGCATTTATTAAAGTTTTTGAAGGAAATTTTTAAGGCGTCACTTTTAAAAAAAAAAGAATTAGGGATTTATGGTTAAGGGAAGGTTTTTGGGAGATTTTTAAGATGAGAAATTAAGAGTTATTTAAGGGACGCAGACACACATACTGTTTTTTAGGGTAACTAAATTTATATAGCTAGCACACAGGGCCGTTAATTTAAAGGGACGACTCTACTATTATTCCTATATACTTCCTACCCGGATGAATTCAAGAAATGGAATGAATATGACTTTTTTGGAGAAAGTAAGAAGAGAAAGCAAACGACGACGAAGATTCACTTCAAAAGTCTAAAATAGTGCTATTTTGACCTCCACGTCAGCATATCCTTCTATAGAAAAGGTTAAAAAATATTGTCAACCAATCAGAAATCAACACGACGAATAAGCGAATGAAACTACGACTTGAACTAATATTATGAAAGCAATCAAAAAGAGTAATCAATAGCTTCTTGCCAAATAATAATTAATCCATATATGAAATCCATATATACGTACGTACACGTCAAACAGTAGTCTTATATTGAATAATTTAAATATTTCAACTCCACCTTTTCCTTGTTTTCTACCCAAATAGAGAAACAATATAGAAGAGAGAGTCAATAATATTTCAATTATTTAGAAATGTAGGGAAAAGCATTTTTATGACCTTTTCCTTTTCTATTTCTACATAACCTTAATCCAAGCGTTTTAACCTATATTTAGTGAAAAATTTTCCCCAGGCATCAGAGTTTTTGTCTTTTATTCGCTATATAACTAAACTCTATTCTGTTTTCTGCAAAAAGGTAGAAAATCGAAGACAAAACCATTATAGTAGCAAATCCTAAAACGACACGTCAGTTTATTTAAAAGCGTTGTCCTTCCTTGGCATCTTTCGCTGTCCAATTTTTTTTTTAAATCAAAAAGTCCACGTCAGCTTTTTTAGTATTTTGTCTTTTATACTGACGTGTCATTCAGTATTGGTCAATATTTCTTTAAAGGTCATTTGAAAATAATAATTTCCAATCAATCCTCCACGATTTAGAATTTTCTCTCTCTCTTTAGTTACAATTTGAGTCTTGTCCTGAATAGACACATACTATGGAGCATACAATTAGTCAAATACACTAGACTGAACCAACACTGCGACAATAGTGCAGCAATTTATCTTTTAAATTTCTTCTTTTTTTTTAAAAAAAATCAGTTTCTCTTAAAATCCTACTTTTTATCAGTTTAAAAAATCCCTTTTTTATTTTAACCTAACCAAACATTTAAGCCCCCAGTTAAACCCATTATAAAAACCATGTCCGGAGTAAATTACTCACGCCAGTATAGTCGTTATTTTAGTATAGTCCAAAAACTAGGTATATTTCCATATAATATAAAAGAAGATGGTACAGTAGTTGATTGGCATCGTTCTGGACCAATTCGCTTATGGTCAAGATTAAATACTCTTTTTTTATTTCTTTATTTATTTTATCAATTATTTATGATAACTGTATCATCTGTCTTGGGTAAAGTTAATAAAGTTGAATGGTTCTCACAATCATGTTGGTTAATTATGGCTATATTTCCTCTACCTTCTATTACACTCTATGGTAAGAAAAAACAAAAATTAGTTGATGTACTTACACAATGGATACAACTTGAAAAGGATCTTATTGGAGGTAATTTTTATTTATCATATATTTTAGTTTTTTTTTGAATTTTTTATATCGCAAAAATCGCATTCCGACAAAATATCTTTATGACGAATACCTTTATACCGAATCACTTTACGACAAAAATCACTTTACGACAAAAATCACTTTACGACAAAAATCCCTTTACGACAAAAATCCCTTTACGACAAAATCCCATTATGACAAATCCCTTTATGACGAAATCTTTTTACGACAAAAATCCCATTACGACGAAATCACTTTACGACGAAATCACTTTACGACGAAATCACTTTACGACGAAATCACTTTACGACGAAATCTCTTTACACCGAAACTCTTTACACCGAATCACTTTACTACGAAATCTCTTTACACCGAATGACTTTACGACAAAAATCCCTTTACGACAAATCACTTTACTGCGAAATCACTTTACGACAAAAATCCATTTACACGGAATCACTTTACGACGAATTCCCTTTACGACAAGTCACTTTACGAAAAAATCCCTTTATGACGAAATTTCTTACTATGAAATCCTTTTACGAAAAAAATCCTTATATATAGTCTCAATATTAAAATCAAATTTATTATATATAGGTAAAGACACTGGCTCAAATGTAAAGGAAGGTAAAATCTCAACAATTTTTGAATCAAAATCAAATGCAAAAATTGAAGAAATGGAATATGATTCATTCCGCCGTAGTATGTTTTGTTATTGGGCACAAATGAAAACATTTCGTAAATTAATACGTATGTATATAATAATAACCTTAATAACAGCAATAGTAGTCTCAGCACATAATTTATCAAATCCACAATTCCCAGCATATTTTACAAGTTTATTAAATCCACCACCACCTCTACTTATTTACATGTCAACAGCTATGGAATTTTATATGGTTAGCTTATGTATTTTACATACTGGAAGCTTTGAAATATTAATGATGGCTACTGTAAGAAGTGTTAGGCATTGTATTGAAAGTTTGAGTAATTTAAATTCTGTTAGTATGGAAAGAAGAGCTGTTTGTGGTAGGAAAAAACCTAAAAATGATACTCTAGATGTTGCTACTATTGCTGAGAATATTGAAAAAAGGGATGCTACACAATATGGTAGTCAACAAGAAATGCAAGTTGAAGATGCTACTGATAATTATAGGTAATGATTTTTTTTTATATATGTGCTTATTGCTATATATGCTTTATGTATGTCTGTCTGTCTGTCTGTCTGTCTGTCTGTCTGCTTCATTAAAATAACACAGTTTTTAACAGCTTTTTTTGAAAGGGCATATTATAGATAAAATCGTGAAATTATATTTGAAATTGAGTTGTGTCTGTCTGCTTCCACAAAATAACTCCAACTCAAATAACACAGTTTTTAACGGCTTTTGTAGGGCTTAGAATCTCGTGAAATTATATGTCCGTCTGTCTGTCTGTCTGCTTACACAAAAATAACTCCAATTAGAATAACACAGTTTTTAACGCCTTTTATCCAATTGCGGAGAATTTAATGAAATTATGTGAATTGAGTATGTGTCTGTCTGTCTGTCCGTTTATACATTCACAGGCCATATACGTGTACATTTTCCTTGAATTTTCGTCATATGTAACTTGTCTCCAGAAATCAGCACACAAACTTTAAATATATATTGTACACATTTTCTGTCTGTCCGTCTGTCAGTATACCTTTGCACTTGCTTAAAAAATTCAAAACCCTTGAAGATGGTCACTTAAACAAGTATGCATTGTCGCTGTCTGTTTGTCCGTCTGTTCATCAATGTCACCGCACTTGCTTAAATTTAAACACAAAAAAATACAGTCAAATACTTTAAATAACAAACTCTTAAAAAAAATCTCTATTTTGTCTTTACAGACGCGTTGAATTCTTGGTAGAAAATTTAAATGATTGTTTCAGTGGAAGTTTCTTGGCCCATCAAACATTATACTTGGCAATGATGTGTATTCTAATTTTCGTATTCTTACGTAGCTCCGATTCAAATTCAATTTTCACATCTCTACTATTTTCAACATATTCAATTTTCTTTACTTTACGTATATGTTGTATTTTACCATTCATGGGTAAATTAGGTGAAGATTCAGAAATTTTTATTTATTCATGGTTAGAAGAAATACCCAAATTATTACGTGGTGGGAAACCATATGAAACTTGCTGAAGTTAAATTACATGCTTGTCGTGTACTTGGTATTAATTGTGGTGACTATTATGATATACAAGGAAGTACTATACTTACATTCTTTTCTATTGTTACTACTTATCTTATCATTCTCTTGCAGTTGTAAAAAAAGATTTTTTTATGGGGGGAGTTTTTTTTTTGTGTGTGGAGTTGTTGGCTTGGTTACTGAGGGGGATCAATTTTATTTTTTAGGAAAAAGGTTATGGGAACTTATATATTATGTTGCATTTTTTGGGGGGGGGGGGGGCGGGGGTAAAAAATTTTCTAGTAGATTTTTTTTTTCGTGAGGGAGCTTATTGCAACGGTAAACTATTCAAGGTAGCTCAGGTTTTTGTTGTAAAAGTACAGTGACGGTAACATATATTATATGAGGGGGGATTTCTTTTGAATGGAAAAAAAAATTCTTGAGGGGAGACCTATTAATACCTATTATGGGGGAGAACAAAAATGTACCTTTGTAGTCGATAAAAAAAATAATTCGTAGTCGATAAAAATATAATTCGTAGTCGAAAATAATTCGTAGTCGAAATATTATGTAGTCGAGAAAAAAAAGAGTTATTAGTCGAAAGTTTAGTATTAAAATAAATTAGTCAACAACAAAAAAAAGTAGATATAATATATATATTTCAATTAGTAGTCGAATATCTTTAGAGAAGAAAAAACAAAATACTCTAAAGTTTTGTTGTAATTTGTAGTCGAAAAAATTGTAGTCTGTAAATTTTAGTAAGTAGTATTATGTAGTAGTCGATGATGAGAAAATAAAAATGAAAAATAAAAGTAGCTTTTGATAAATATCTACTTTTGTAAAACAAATTTATTAACCTAATTTATAAATTTTAAAATTTTAAAGCGTAAAAGGCCAAGACGAATCAGTTTTTGCCATGACGTGTTTTGTTTGACACCGTGTCAAACTATGTGTTTTTCTACCTCTACCTCTACCCACCGTCTGAGCTCATGAGAACATTATATGGACGGATAGATGGACAGACGGACAGACTGACAAACAGACACGACGGACGGACATCCCCAAATTGTATAGTAAAAATTGTAAACTTTTCAAAATAATTTTTCTTTTTCAAAATCAAATTAAATTTCTCAACTTATTTTTTATTTTTCTTAAAATTCAAAAAACATACCCCTCTCTCAAAAAAATTATACACAAATAAATACACATACAAAAGTCAATAATAAGTACAAGGTACAAGTCATCATAAATAAATTACAATGTTTTTTTTTTAATTATTAACAGAAATAATTTGATTAATCCAACCAATAAAAGCACTAACTTTAACATAAACCCCAGGTACACCATCACGTCCACAACCAAAGCCCCAACTAACAAGTCCAGTTAATT
>VNWX01002891.1:0-11177 GCA_009869905.1 Ceratophysella communis | reverse complement strand
AACTTGTTTTATTCCCTTCCTTTTTCTCCTTTTTCCTTCTTGCTTTCCTTTTTCTCCCTCTCTTCCCTTCCTTCTTTCTCTTTTCCTCCCTCTTCTCTTTCTCTTCCCTTTTTCTCTCTCTTTTTTTTTTATTTTCCCCTTTTTTTTCTCCGACCCTAGGTAGGAGGGTAGGGAAGATTTTCCATCCCTGCTTTTTGGGTCTTAACGAGTTTGTTTTGGGACCACATGGAATTTTAAATAATCGTACTTGCAATTGACGCCGTCCGAACAGACTAATAAGCAAATTTTCATTGAATTTCGGTTCCGGTTCATGTCCACCGCGATCCAACAGGTCATTCAGTATTTCTCGCCCCTCTGGAGAACCCCGATAATAATGACGCGGAGAATTACCCACTAAAGAATGGCTATTTTCACGGAACAATTGTGCAGCAGGATTAGGATCTCCCGTCCCGCCGCTTGCGTCGGAATTCGGTTCTTCTCCCAGGTCACTTGCTGACCCTTGGTACTGAATCTGACCCCTGGGCTCCTCCGGGTCACTATTGGGTCGCTGGAAGGGTAATGCAGACTGGACGCAGTATATTTGAAGGATAACATGGCACAGGATAAGGATCAGGCTTGATTTTCTCCAGTGCGCCATTTTGTTGGTCAAATTAGGGTGCCTTTAAATTTTAAATTACATGTGAAATTTTCAGCTAAAAAAGCACACAGGCTGTCCACAGGCGCCCAGCCTGTCGAAAAATGACTCGGAATAATGTCACAATGTCCTCGAACACTTTCTTTTTATACTTTTTCCAGAACTTCAAGCCCAGCCTTTAAACTTTTCCCAGGTGTAATTTGCATATTAAGTTTTCGAGAAGAGGCGTTATGCCTTCTGTGTTACGCTCATATTTCGATACCTTTATCTTCATTAGGCATTCAGTAAAACAAGGGGAAACACACTAATCCAAAATCCAATCCCACAAGGCAAAATTTTTAATTAATTTGAAAGTGTACAACAAGCATAATAAGATTTGTCCTCGCACGCTGCGTGTTATCTCTGATTACGTCGTGATCCATGATCCAATTGTAATATGCTACCTGTTGTTTTTTGCGGTGGTGTGTGGGAGATTATTCAATTACATTTTGGGTTTGAATAGGCTTTTTTAATGAATTAATCTCGGGATTTCGGAGAAATCGGGTTTTAGGGCGTTTGGGCCCCGATCTGAATGGCTAGGTGTCATTTAAAATGCCTATTGACGTTCGACGCATTACAGAGGCTGTCTATTTGGAGCCAATTTTTGTGATGGGCTAAAATTTTAAAATATTGGACCTAAAACATGAATCAGAAAATGGGCCCCCTTAATACCGAGGTGCAATTGTCCAAGCTCGACTCCCGCGACACGAGGATTCTCAGAATTTCGGGGGATTCCTTTCAGCGTATGTCACCCCGAGTGGGTTGTAGATGCGGAGAGCTTGTAGATCCTATAGTCTCATTACATTTTCTAATCTCAGCCTTCAGCAGCAGGTGTATAATTTAATTAAATTAGATTAGAAAAATATTAATCCGACCTATTCTGTGCGTTGTACGTACATGCTTCAGAAATAATTTGAATGAGATTTGTAGGGATGGCACTCTCGTACTCGGCACGGTAATCTGGTACCTATTCAGAACCACAGTTTTGAAACTAAATTCTATATTTTAGTATGGCGTTAATACGTTTAAATATTTTCCATGTTTCCCCATTAAATTTACGTATTTAAACCAGAGAAATCACGCATTCTTTAAATATTTCGCACATTACAAAACTCCTTGGAGTCCTCACTAGCAGAATGCATAGCATTTTAAGCTTATAATTCGCTTGTACAAGCCGAAAACGGGTTCGCATCCCTTCCATGTTTACGGAAATCGGGTTCATGTCAATGCCCGACTCAAACATCCGTGAACATTTCAATATTATTGATCTGTAATACCCACCTTCATGCATGTCTTTGTCATATTAAAAATTAGAAGAATATCAGCATAAAACGATTTGTTTCATCTGACAGAATAAAAAGACAGAAATCTCGTGTTGATGATCGTGGGACGTGACTCCGTGTCAGGCAACCCCCGCTGTGTATAATTTAGTAATGCTTCTTCTGGACTCAGATGGCTAGGATGGATGGTATCGAATATCGAATCACACGATTTTTCTTAAGATTAGATTTGTGTATCCAAAGCCAGCTCAATTTTCCGTTCCTGGTAGATCGGAAGAAAGTTGACTTTCTCCAGGGAAAGCCTAATGCAAAATGCTTATATAAAAGCTCGATTTCATAATTCAGTTGGCATAGGGACGCATTCCAGCACGGTGATCTGTGACCTCTTTTTGGGACAACAAGTTCTAAACTTCGAAAATTCTGAACGAGCGTATTTTAAATTAATACTGAAAAATTGAAGGACCGATCCTGTAAAAAATTGTATAATCCGTAATAATCTTGGCATTTTGTAACCGCACTCAAAATGGAAGGCCAACCTCCCTATGAGTATCGTGGAGAGGTTGAGTACGGCGAAGGTGGTCCCTGGACCCTGTCAGACGATGACCAACAAGCTGAAGACGACGCAAAATTACTGGAATGTGGCTGTGAGCCGCCGTGTACCTGCGACCTACCTAGAGACACATCTTCAAGTGGCGACATGGCTGATGATGTGTGCGTCTGTGACCCTTGCGACTGTGATCCGCCGATGCTGGATCCAAGATTGCCGTGTGACTGCGACCCTTGCGAGTGTGATCCACCGGTGTATGAGTCTGAATCTGATGAGTCCGTAATCGCTGGTGATGGTACTTGTGTCTGCGACCCTTGCGAATGTGATCCACCGCAAGATAAGGATGGGCCCTGCGTTTGCGACCCTTGCGAATGCGAGCTGCCGAAGGATGGACCATGCGTTTGCGACCCATGCGAATGTGAGCTGCCGCCAGTGGAGGACCAGTGCACATGCGACCCTTGCGAATGCGTGCTTCCGGTTGATGAAGAATGCACTTGCGACCCTTGCTTGTGTGCTCCACCAGAAGAGCGGGACTGCGTTACTCCACCGCCTGACCTTTTCGACGCTACATTCTTGGCCAAGCTTCAGCGTACTTTACGAGATAATCAGAAGAAGACCTGCTATGAACTTCGACCTCAGAAACCCATCACGAAGCTCACTGAGAACATCATACTGGATCTCCTGCTCAAGGATAAGCGGGGCAAGGCCATCGTGTATCTTCCAGGGAATCAGGTCAAGGACATTCTCCGGTACGCCAGCAACAATTAAAAATAATTATAAATTTACGGGCATTTATTAACGGCTTGGTTTTGCAGGCGTCGTATTGTGGATTCGAATATTGAAGCAATAGTCAATGTCCTGATGGAAGTCCGAGCAGTGACCACGCTCAATTTGGCTTACAATAGTCTTACGGATGTCGGAATGACTGCACTGGCACCGGCAATTCAGGTAAAGCCTGAGGTTTTGCCGTCTGCCCAGCCGAAACAAATACGCGTGCTTTCTCCTCGGTGAAAGTACAACATGCATACCGCAATCGCAAATTCTAATGCAAACCCAGGCCTACATTGAATGTAATTTACGACAAGGGCACAATTCAGCGAAAAAAGTTACAGTTTGCATTACATTTCCGGCTTACGGTTTCATGAAATTCCAAAAGCAATCTCGTAAATAATGCTTAGATTGGAGAAAACTGCATCGAATCATCAATTCCAATCAGAATACAGCTAGTTTTTGTTAGCATGACTTACCTATTGTCTTCTCTCCATTTGGCTCCAGGAATGTGGAAACATCGAGCATCTCAACCTAATGCAAAATGATTTTTACTTCGGCTGGAATCCTGACACTCTGCAAAGCTCTGATGCATCGATCTCCGTTACAGACGCTTCGATTGAGTGGAGTCAAGATGGGGGTTGAGGTAAGTCGATTGTACAAAATAAATATATTGTGGGATGTAGCTTGTACTTGTAGCTTGGGCTAAGCTGATGGTATACAATTTTTAAATTTCGAAAAAGGCCATGCAAATTTTTCAATTAAAAAAAATTAAAATGGGTTCAACTAAAGCTGAGATCATTGAAGTTTGGTTGAAGTTGAACTATATCTAATGTCTGAATAATTTCAGGGTATTGAAGCTCTGTCCTGCTTAATCTTGTGCGGCCGTGTACCCTTGGACCTTGACCTTTCGGAATGTGACATGACTGTAGAAGGCTTTCAAATTCTATGCACGGCCCTTCATGCTCTAGACCATGACGAGGATTCTCCGAATTTCCTTGCAGCTCGGAACCTTCCTATTGACTTGGGTAAGTCCCAAGGTCAAGGTTCATAGTGAAATCTGAATCTCAGGCGCTTCGTTCGCTTGAATTACCATCAGGGAAAAAATACAAGCCTTTAGCTTAGCTCTGTTGTAGTTTGACTGTCTCCCGGGTTCGGCCAAATTTTAATTAAAGTTCCACATCTCTGCTGAACTCGAACTTCGGGTTTCGCTTGAATGATATCGAAATGTGACCTTTGCAACCACAACAGTCAAGTCTAGTGATTTTCACCATTTTGTAGACATCAATGCAAATTTACAGTCACAGAATTCACGCTTGAATTCATTTCAGGACGTTTACGCTTAGGTTTTGTCTGTAAATTGCCTGAATCAGCTCAAGTAAAATCAGAGAATGCTTCACAGATTCAATTACGAATAGACAGAAACTCTCAAAACAATAGACAAGCATGTATTCGCTTTAACCTCCGCTCAAATTTGCAATATTTCTATTGCTACATACACGGTGAAAGCGCAAACCGTTACTTTTAAGTCAATATTTGCTCACTAACTTTTCCTAGTGAAAGTCGCTATGTTGATATTTCATGTTTTCAATGTTTTAGGCCGGATGTGTACGCTGAAGATCAGTCAAAGTCTAGGCATACTAATACAGTTAGCATTTGAGTGAGACAGGTTGACATGCACGAAAAAAGCTTTTAGTTTAAAAACAATGCTGTACTGAAGCAAGAGCTGTTTTTCGCAGAAATGGGAGACATTCAGTAGGATGCCAGTTGATTGTTAAGCTAAATATTTATAGATTGTCACCTTAGCGAGAGATTTTACGACAATAGGGGTGAAAGCAGCCTATAAAATACGGTAAAAATGTTAAACAATTGTTTCTGCTATCGTCGGATTTTAATTTTTGCGTGAAAAACGGCGAAATTTTTAATTATTTCTGAATTTTGCATATTTGGAGCCTATGACGATTTGTCGCGCTGCCGTGACAGATAATTTCCCGAAATTTGCCCTGTTCTCAAGCCTAATGTTTGATACCTGACTTGACTTGGAAGTAAAAGTTGTCAGTTAAGGGCTTGTCCCTCAACTTACCCTTAGTGAAAACGAGCTGGGTAATCTCCTCGACAGTTCCCAGGAAATTCAACTATCAAACAAAATGAATTATTGATTAGCATTAGCAAAGTTAAGCTCGCAGCCAAAGCCAGGTGAAAATAGTCAGGGGTTTTATGAGCTAGCTTTCACCCTCAGCCTGAACCCGCATCTCTCCAAAATACGCTCGAGAGTCTTTAGAACAGTATATTTCCGAAATAATGGGAAGAGCTTCATCATTTATATGAGTTGTATTCTGAGGAAGAGATGAGATCACCTGGTGGTCTAAAACTCGTTTTCCGGAGAAAGCATTGGCTTGATCCAGCAGTCCTTTACCGTGGTATCGTAAAACGAGAGATCAAAAGCCTTCAAAGATTCATACGACAGATGAGTTTGAGGTTGAAACAATACTGAAGTCATAAACCCGGACTTTGACAAGGACAAATCATTTACACACAAACAACACAGCAGATACACTACTACGGAGAAAGTCAGGCATAAATATTGAATGAAAGCCAATCCTGAAACACAATAATATGCATTCCCATAAGAATTACTTGCTGAATTATGAATTTGAAATCAAATCATAAGAGCTCTCTTCATGATTGATAAAGCACGAATCGATGGTAATCTTTAAAACAATAGCACTGGCTTCGGGGCTTTGATATTCTTGTGCTTTCTCCACAGTTTCGCTGAAGGAAGCCAAGCAGGAGTACAACCAGGAAATCACACACCTCAGCGAGATGAACAAATAAGCTGAAGGAATCCCAGAAATACTATGATTTACCCAAGCACGTCCGGGATGTAAGTAAAGAATTTGCAAAATACGGCGTAATAATTTGACCTTTGTCCTTAGCTTCTCTTTGACCTCTTATCGGAAACCAGCACTATTTTCGCCGTCTTTGTTAATTTCAAAATATTAGGAACTTCGACGTGGCATGTAGGTTTGGCTCGACTCATTTAATCTTCAAACTAGGCGGGGGGCCGACCTCTCGCCACAGGTCGGATGTTTGACCTGTAAATGTTTCCTGTAAATAGCGTGGTCTTTGATCTGAATACTTTTGATCTAAAATTTGACGAACTCGAAGCTAATTATAGACATATTCTGGAGCCCTTTTGATGCAAACTTCCAGGTTCATCTAATATTTAATTTTTTCACGACAGCGGGACGCCATAAGATTCCACAAGGACCCACCTGAGCCTGAGCCCATTGAACAATTCTCCGCAACATTGCTCCAAGGCCTATTTGACCTCCGTAATACTCGCATTGCCCAGGCCAACCCAGAACCAATTGAAACAGAAACGACCATCTCACAGACCAAAGTCTTGGAAATCGTGGAGAAATCAAAGAAAGCCGTTGGGGAGCTGGATAAATTCATGAAGAAATTACGCAAAATCCGACATCATGACCCCTTTAAAAAATTCAAGAGTGATCTCGAGGTTCCTATTGTGAGTGAGGACCTCTACTCTCTCACCATTCATGAAGACTTGGAGTCCATGGACTACGAAGGGGTCAAGCCTACCTACGTCACTGATCGTCACATGCAACTCTTCCATGGTCAAATTATTGACACGGCTCAGTCCGTCCTTCAAGAGGCGATCGAAGGCTTAGGGGCGCCTGATGAGTACACGGCTCAAAATGCGGCGGTTGCTTATGTCGAGGAGCTTATTCATGACGCGGCGGAATTGGCTGGTAAAGTCGCTTGGAAATCGTCGATTTACAAGCGAAATTTAAATTTTTCAAAATTGCTACAGGTTCGACGGAGCTGACGGAAAAAGCGGATGTTATTCAACTCATGCTCATGACAATCGTGGACATGGTATTTGGAGCTCAAGTCGACAAGAACATGGCTGGAGATCATTCGGATTTTCACGGAGCAGGATTGCTTCAATCTTATGGAGAAAGCTGTGGATCGCATGACAGATCTCTTGGTACCCGAAGTTCCGGAAGGTTGCGACCTGAGCAGGGAAACGCTGAAGGATTTCGTCCGGGCTTTCTTCAATACGACCAAGGGTACTTTCGCCGGTGTTCTGAAGAATCCTTACATTCTGAAGGTAAGTGCCAAAGTTACATAAGGCTATTTTGTCCAGCCGAATTTTCGCAGATAGCAGTTTCGTGCAGAGCAAATACATTATGAATAGATTGACAGAACGATGCATCAATGTCTGGAGGGTAGCATAAATACTTAATTTTCATCGCATTTGACCTTTCCTCTAGGCCCTTGTCCGAGAAGGCACCCTAGCCTGCCAGCACTGGTCAATGATCGAACAAGAAGCCCTCCTGCGTCCAGAAGACTACGTAGAAATGGGAGAAGAAGATATTCATAATTTGGCGACACAATTTCTGCTAGGAGCCTTCGATGAAGCCGCTCGTTTGGTTGGAACAGGAGATCCTTTTGGCTATCGCCTTGCCCGTAAATCCGAGGCGTCCGTGGGCTCTGGCAGAGACTCCCAGGATTCTCTGGAATCGGATGATGCAGAGGAGTACGTGATGGACTCGTTGATCAGTCCCAAAGGGAATTGTCTGACCGGCACAATTGAACAGTTGATTGACACAAGTGCCAAGCTGGCTGTCTCCACGAAAATCACTGCTCAGGTGAGTGAAAGCTCGGGTACTTTCTCCGGCTGAGAGGATACTTGATACGGGAAAATTTCTGTACTTTTCCTTGCATGCGGTTCGAGTTTTCGAATTAGACTGAAATATTTCAGACATGAAATTAATTAAATTCTTATGTAACGTCGCTATTCGGTGGTCGCAGATCGCATGCTAACCGAAATTAACCTGGACATTCAAATTTGGCTAGGTACGAGTAAAAATGCATGCGATCTAAAGACCGAAAATTGAATCAGTCTAGCTGCTAGCTAGACCAAATTATGGTTGTCAGAGAGTTGTACACGGTATATTTAATCTGATGTCTGTACCCGTCACCTATCACCTATCACATCTGTCATCTTGACCCAAGATTAGCTGCGCTTTAGGATGAGTACAGACAGGTCATAAGCTGTTATTGCGATTCGCATAGCGTGTAACCGTAACGATAGCGTGTACTCACAAATTGAATGTCCAAAGTTTTAGATTAGAAGTCTTGCGTGCGTTTAAGTTGCACAGAAGCTGGGTACCCTAATGTTTTTCGGCAAATTGCATATATGTTAAAGAATACTTCGGATTATTCATAATAGGTACCAGAAAACGTTATGTAACTCTCATTATACAAGCATTTGCTAACCGGACTCGATCGCACGCACCATGACGTGAAAATCTGATTTAAAGTTTAGGTTAAATGAACTAAATTATTGCCCTGAATACCCTGAATTTTATATGACTTCAATGCCAGAAATCGGCAAAGTTCTAACTGTACGAACCGACTAATGCGTTCATTTTTAGCTTACGTGCGTACGTTTCCATCCGGCGTCTATATTAATATTTAATTAAATATTCCCTGATAAATGTCATATACAGGGAATTGAAAAAGCCAGAACAGACTACGATGCAGCCGCTAATAAATTCGTCGAAGATCTCTTTAACCATGTCCAAATCGGAGTTATCGACCGAGAAGAAGAAGCGGATAATGACGGCGAGAATTCCAGTGATGACGGGCAGCCTAAAAAGCCACAGTTACGCTACGAATATGTCTCTCGTCCGACGCGTCTTGTTCTGAATCGACCGATTTTTAACCATTATCAGGATTTGATGGGTTCGAAGTTGGGAGATTTCATGCGGGTATGTTTTGTAAAAATTAAAGTTACAGGGGTTTCAAGCTGTATTACAAGATCGAAATATTTTTAGGACAACTTCTCCGTGAAAGTTCTGCACGCCCAAAAATGGCAACTTGGAGAAGACGGAATGATGGGATTCATGGAAGGCCTTATGTTCAACACCACGCTAGTTACACTTGATCTGGCTAATAATGAGCTAGGAGCTGATGGAATGAAGTTGCTGGGAATTTATATCGGCAAAAATCAAAATTTGAGACATCTCTTGCTGAATCACAATCGTCTGCGAGATCCTGGAATTATGTAATTTCAATAGTATTTCAAATATATTTGTCAAATTATAAAAATAATTAGATTTTACAATTTAGGAATCTTACGGCACACATTACGGAATCTGGTTTGAGAAGCCTGAACATTGCCTATAACAATTTGACTGAAGTTGGGCTGAATCCACTCCTGACAATTATCACGTCAACTAAAATCAATGCACTTTACTTGTGGGGCAATGTTTTTGGATTGGAAACTTGGGCTGTAAGTCACGTTGCATAATTACAATCAATGCATAATTTTAGTGCATAATTTCCAATGGTGTTTTGATTCGACAGCTCTGGAAAGGCCTCCTGGACGAAAAAACGATTCGCTACACAGACACACTTTTTCAAAAAGTTGACGACCAGCATTGCATCGTAAAGAATGTCCAAGTTCGTGACACAAACTTTTGGTATGATGTCCCACCAGTTCTCGAGCGTGGTTTGGCGGTTCCGCCGGGTTTATTGGATCAACCCCACCGAAGAACTTCTACGCAAGAGAAGAAGAAGCGTAAACAGAGTCTTGTGCGTGCTGAAGCTGCTGCAGTCGAGGACTACTACAATGATGAGTTTGACTACGATGATGAGGATCTGCTTCTTAATGATCATGTCGATTGAAATTCATAAAGTGGAAGACCAGCATTCAAGTCAAACTGCAATGAAAGAACTTGTATATTTAATTTAAATTAATCGCTACGCTCGTGGCGTGCATTTGCAATGCTTTTCAAATTAGCGAAATTAAATATAATAAAGTCTTTGTATAGTACCGTTCCGTTGGTGTAAAATCCATAAAATCAATTCTCCACATTCTGCTTCGGTTTCGGTCTGGCTACCCTGAGCAGAGGAATGTTGACTTTGAGCCTTAAATTGTTGTAGCTTGAGGTCGTTCATCCGCTAAAGTACAGTTTTCATGGCGTCGACTAGTGTTTCTCCTGATGAAAGGCACTTAACCCGAGCAAGTGCTGCCTGAAACTTTTCGGAAGCAATCCGTTTCAGAATGCCAATTTCGTTCTGAATACTTTGTCGTGAAGGTGGGGTATCAATCGCTTCCGTTTCGGTGTGATGCATTTCTTCGAGATGATCTGAGCGAAGGCAAATAGTTCTTCCTCTCCGGTAAAAATACTTGTTTGACGTGCTTCTGCCGCTTTGATACCCAGGTCATCCATGATTTTCCTCTGCTCATCACATCACTCAATTCCTCGGAAGCGGAGTTTGATTCTTCTTTGGGGTCACGGAAGATCTGCTTGAATGGCACTTCCGAGTATATCCTTACCTAAAAATACATCAGATAAATGTTAATCAATTTAGTCCAATTTTAAACGTCCCAAGGGCTCTTTTTATAATCAAAATTCAAGTTATAGCCTATGTATCTTACCCGATTATCATACAGAGTATCAATTAAATGAATCGTCTCGCTTGTGATTTGAGCTGCAGATTGAGTTGTGAAACATCTCGAATGAGTACCGTTTGAAAGAATTGAGCCATTTGTAAATAAACCGAAGCTCCGACGGGCTGAAAATCAGAAATTTTTAAGAAATTAGCACAAAAATCCAATATTTTAACTTTGACCCCGCCTGCACGGAGCGGAACAAAAACTATATGACATGATTTTTACACAGTTTGATCAGGTGTGCCTTCGTGTAAGTTTTTACGAAAAAAAAAGTTTCAAGAAGTAAATCAAAAAAAATTCATCGCCACATAGTCTCGAACTCCCAACGGGCGCACTCGCTACGCGACAACTCACGAATTACGGGCACGAGAACCCATACCACTGGGCCATGGCGGAATGTAATTAACATTAAAATTT
>VNWX01002890.1:0-11178 GCA_009869905.1 Ceratophysella communis | reverse complement strand
CGACGTTTTTTTGGTGTGATGGGCACTTCAATAATGTGCAAGAAAATAATGAACAAAGCATGGCCAGGGAGAGATGATGAGATTACTGCTTGTTTTCTTTGTTATTGATGCTGATTTCGAGCTTATGGAATTCCAGCTTCCAACAAAGTCTCTGCGATTTGAAAGATTTATTAAATTAAAGTTTCTGCTACTAACATAGTGCTGCTTGCGGTTCATTTTCATTTGGAATCAAAACAGAGAATTTATTTCGGTTACTGTAGTACTTTGTCCTTAAATACCTTTTACTTCGAGCGAATTTAAATAGTTTTACATTACATAACTAGAAAAATACAGAAAGTTTAGTTATGAATTGAGAGTGAGCTTCGAGTTAATTTCGATTGCTGGTGAACAATTCTTGCAATTTGGGAAACACTTTTGGTTCCAAATCAGACAGAGGCGTAATGTCACCGTTGAGCTCGTAGTCTTCCTCCCAGGACCCTTGACGATAGTTGTTAGCAATTTCGAGTAAGAATGAAGCGTCTTTTTCAATCGTGGTACTGAATTTTTCAAAATGCTTCACGCAGTCAACGCCAATATGATAGACGGAGCCCAGAAGTTGACAAAGTTCGATTTCTTGCGGTGTCGATGCTTTCTGGCCTTCCTGAAAAGAGTTTCCGATTTCTTTGACGACAGCAACGTAGTCACGGAGTTCACGGCAATCCTCTCGCTTCAATTTCATGATTTGACTCGGTGGGGCATAGAAATTTCGTTCGACGAGGCGAAGGTTGTAGGTGATTCGAACGACGAGGGTACGCAGATCTCTGACCGTAGCTTTCAAGAAGCTGAACGGGTCAAGAGGAAGAAATTCATTTTTTGAGCTTTGGTCAAGGACTTGCTCCTCGTTGACCTCTTTAACCTCGCTCGTTGCTGGAATCTGTTTTGTGTTGCCTTCCGCGTCGAGTTCGTTGCTAGGGTCATCGGTCTTCAGTTGTTCCGTAGCATTCTCATTCGCAGAATCGGGAAACCAAGTGGAATCTGCCTTTGAGACGATTTGGGTCAAAAGTTCGGAGGGATTTGGCTTGACTCCGTATTCAGACTGTGTTGGGCTGAGAATGCATTTTTCTTCTAGCCAGTTTGCCAGCCGTTGGTCGCTCCACATTACCAACGACAACTGCTCCAGTTCGTCCGTTATGTCAGGTTCTGTCCCTGGTGGTGCAAACGGTCCAATTCCTGAGATTTGGTGAATTTGAGCATTGGCTTCTGAGCTTGCGTCACCTTCGGTGGCAGACTCAGCGAAAACGGCATCAGTACCTGGTCCAGTACTTTTAATAGTATCCGCAGCAGTAGTGGAAGGGTCAAAGGTTACAGAAGCTGGCGTCGACCATCGCTTGGAACCACGTTGTTTTTTCGAAGCAGGACGAAGATTCGTTTTGAGCTTGGGCGTGTTGACCTTTTCCGGACGTGGGTTACTCAGTTGGCATGTCAAGAACTTCCAAATAGCGGTGGGAACGCGCCTTCGAGAAACGACGGAGGAATCGACAGACTTCAGGGTGCAAATGGATCCTTGTTTTGATGATGTAGATGAAACTGTGAACAAACAAGGTAGTGCATAGTGTCAACAACGTACTTCTATTTCTACACGGTCACGGGTTTTTGTTTCCACTTGCTAATTACTATTCTATTCAATTCAACATAGATTCTAAGCTTCAGCTCACCATTCCCGCTGCTGAGCATGCTCGATTCCGTTGCGTCCTGCAAATAAGATTCCTCGTTAGCGAATTTACGAAGAGTCGGTTCAAGTTCTCCAAAGTTTTGCTGAAGCATTGTTGTAATCCGATCCATCTTCCGCTTAAGCTTCATTGTATCTTGACAAAAGGGTTTGAGGAGATACAGACTAGCATCTTTTTGACCCTTGTTCCAGGATAATTCCGGCTCACACTCCTGAAAGTACGCCAAAATATCCTTGACGTGATTCAAAGCGGAAGCGAAGGATACATTGTACACGGGGAGCGAAGTTGGCACGCTAGCCACTGAACCTTCCAGTTCACCCAACCATCGAGCCATACTGGTGTAGCCATCCAGGGCCGCTTCTTTGAGCAGGAAATGGAGGTCGTGGGCGGCATCCATTCTTTTCTGCATGATCGAAAACGAACAGCGAAGTCCTGAAAATGCTCTACGAAACTAAATTACGCTAAGGTGAAACTAATTTTAGAGTAGGTACCAAGGAAAGATTTGCCAGAATCAAACGTCAAGAACAAGTTCCTTACGATTTTTTAGCCGAAGCTACGCGAAAACAAACGTTCACCAAAACAAGCATGAATCAAAGGTTTCCAGGACGTCTTGTGTCATAGTCATAAGTCATAACTAAAGTTTTCATAGTTTCCGACGGTGCGGCGAAGTGGTATTTTTGTTATTTGACTAGCTTTCCTAACAGTGCAAATTAACTAGAAATAAGTGCCGTTGGCTTGCTGCGTTGTCGTAAACTTTCGATCCTCATCTTCACCGAAAAGACAATGAAAATTGTAGCGACTAGCTCTGCCCAAATGCAAAAAATAGATAGAATTTTCCAATCCTTCAATGGTGACAATGTTAAATGTTAACAGAGCATGATTCTGTGAAGTAAACTGGTGAAATCAGTTAGCTTTTGTGTATTGTCTACCAGTGTCTGATTTGATACCAGTGTTGGACAGCTCATAAGTTAAGAATGCTTAAAACAAATAACATCCATAAAATATTAAAGGTCAATTCAATTTCAATTTTCAAATAACATTTATTCATGAGTCTGTTCAACTTCAACTACAAGTCAGATTATAAATAATACGAAATGCTGTGAGATACGAAACTAAATTAGAAAAAGTAGTAACCCACCAACACGCGCTGATCTCACAGCTGTCGGACTCCCATGAAGATCAAAATAGAATTGTTTAAGCTTGTATGAATAGGTGCCTGTTTTTCATCAGGAAACCAAGCTATGGAATAAATATAATATAACTACAAGAATTACGAGTATTCGATGTTATAAATTTGTTCTTCAATCCAATCACTGAAGAATCCAACTTTGGTAAACATCGTGTACGTATCTGAGTTGCACAGACTGGAATGCTTCAACTTCGGTCCGTGACTCACGATGCCCTGAGTAATTATTTTAAAAATTCATTACCCTGACAAATCAAATCAGCACATATATAGGAGCAAAGGCAAGGTACCAGATTGAATAATTACCTGAATGAAATACCGTGAAGAAAGTCCTGTACCGGAGTTAAAGACCATGCCACCTGGTAATGAAGAGAATTAAAGAATTAAAACAGCGTTCGCAGTTAATTCCCGGTTTCCCATTCGACATTTTCGACTTACCTCCAGAGTCACCGTTACAAGCGCTGGTACCTGCAACGATAATGTACAAAGGGCTTAACAGGTTTATGAAGGAACTGAATAATTTTAGTTAGCAAATATTAGCTAAGTCGCAAAGGGAAATTATTCGTAGTGGTACCATTCGTGTATCCAGCACAATAGGCGAACTCCTTTGGCTCGAACATAAAAGCATTGTAGCATTCTTGTGGTGAAACAACTGGCAGGTTTGCAAATTTTAGCTTGTTTGATAGTCCAAGAGTTTCATCGATTCCGAAGCCGATAACCTATTGAATTGGAACATAATTATGATGGGTCTTTGATATTTTAAAATCCAATTACATATTTTGACAAACTTGTCCTAAATTAGGAGGGCTCAGCTGAAATCTCTGAATAGCTTTGTGCTCCTGAGTTGAACTGGAATAGCAGACTGGCCGAATATAATCATTGAAAACCACGGGTTTAGCCAGCTGCAAAATGGCAATATCTGATTCAAAATTACGAGTATTGAAGCTGTCAGGGAACCGAAACTGTTTGACCTGGAAATCACAAAAACAAATGCCAGAATTATGTAGATCATAATGTCAATTGCAGCCTAAATAAATACATAAATGCATACATCCTTGCATACATACATACATGCCAAAACTTTTTCCGACTTTAGCTTACATCTTACATCAAATATTTGTGCTTGTGGATCCTTTTCATTTTCAGCAAAATTGCTGCTAATTGGTGCTAAAACTATCTTGAACTTGGAAGCATCTTGCGGTTCGGAATACTCGTCAAAGAGGCAGTGAGCAGCGGATAAAACTACAGATCGATGTATAACAGAACCTCCACAGATGTAATTAAAAGTCTCTGAATCTTCATTGAATCTGAAGATGGCAGCGTGCCAGGGCCAAGCGTCTCTGGATGTCACAGTCCCGTTTACAATCAGTAGGTTCAAAGCCTTTTCAGCTTTGCCGCAGTCTTTTAATATAAAAGATACAATTATTGTTGAAAAAATTATTTCACCAAGTAATGGTAGCCAATTTAGTAATGACGCCAGGCAATACCTGGATTACATCCGAAGGATATTGCTGGATTCCATTGACCACTTGAAACGCATGTACGAGCTATCGTAGGTCGATTTAGTGAAGGAATGTAGTATTTTTCGCAGGAAAGCTTAGCCTTTACTCCAAACGGGACTGGACGCTTTCCCGTACACTCCGCTCGTCGTCCCGAGTCCGGATCTTCACAATCAATTCTAACTCCCTGCCAAAAAGAATCGCGTTAGAAGTTAGAATACATCTGTCGTTAGGTAGCTATTAAAAATTGTACCTCGGTTAATTGAATCGGACTACAGCCTCTGCGCAGCGACGAGAACTTTCCAGCACAGGCACCTTCGGGATCCTCATCTTCTCCAGCCTCGCATTCTTGCTTCCCGTTGCATACCTCGGATTTGGCAATACACCCACCATAAGACCCGCATTCAAATTGTCCGGACTGGCACGGATTGAGACCTCGGCAATATACTGGGTCTTCGTCGGAGTCACAATCCTTTGTTTGGTCACATATTTTGTTAAGATTCAGACATTTGTTGTCACCACAAGACCACTCATCCGGACCACAACTGTATAGAAAGTTAGGTTCTTGAAATAATTGTTTCACGCAACGGCTCAGTGTCAAGTTGAATAATTGTACTTACGCCAAACCCTTCAGAATCCAATCCATGGTTCCATTTAACCGACTAAACCAATTCACACTGTTCCGGTCACAACTATAGTTTGGCCCTGTTAACGTGAATACGGAATTCAGGCCTATGATAAAGTACTTTCCATCGATTGGGATCACAGGAGAAGAGCCATAAAAGAGACAGAGATTATCTTTTGCTGTTAGTCCTCTTGCGATTCGGGCGCAATACAAATAAAACGGCGTTTTGGCTTCCAGGTGACGAAATGCTTCCAGACAGTGGTCATACGTTTGCATCTTAATTCGGGACACCTTGAAGTCTCGGAAACCATCTCGTCTGGAATGCCAATCAAATCCACCATGAATCGCTACGGTTCCAGGTACAAATAAGTCACGATCTGGATCTCTGTTTGTTAATCTGGGTAGGCAGGCTGCACGAACAAACTCTGTTGTCAGGTTCAGTGGTTTCTTCAAGTGAATTAAAGCAACGTCATGAATCCGAGTTTTCTCATTGAATTTTGTATGGGGTCGCACAAAAGATACCTGTAGTATTTCAATATTAACATTTACAGTTAAATAGAGAACTAAATTTCTTGAAAACCGTCAAATAATATGAGTAGGCACTTACTTCTGATACTTGAGAATGCTCATCCTTTTCATCCAAATTCGTAGATTTGAGTCCAACTCCAACTAAAAGTTCCCGTGCATTTGGAATATTTAATTTCCAATTTCCGTCTATATTTTCCCACATACGTCGACCCACTAGTATGGTAATCATCCAAATTAATTAACAAATCGTTAATTAATAATATCGTACTCTCATCATTCATCATTTCGACTTGAACTTACACGTCAGGACTGTGCTGGGTCCTATTACAGTTCCGGAATATAAATACTTCCATTTGGAGCCTTCACGCTGGAATATGGCTGCGTTCCAAGGTACAGCAGTCCTGTCGTCATTTGGATCCTCACTGATTTCGCCGCAGTTATCCCCTAAAAATGAAAATCGTCTCGCCACAACATGCATACGACTCCATACTTGCACTTAATGTAATACTTAAATTTACTTACATATCGACTTGCCAGATGCATAGTGTATACCTTCATCGTCCGGAAATACGAAACAATTTGATAACCCCAATGCAAGCAGCAGTTCAAACAATATGAAATCGATGCGGAAATTCATTATCTAAAACTTGGGGCTAGTTAATTCGAACAACATGTGACAATATCTCGACCGATCTGAGTAAGGACAATGTAATATTAGGCGTTTCAGTTAAATATTATGCAGTCTATCGGTCTCCGGTGTGTGTGAGTATATACGAGATCACCTTCAACTTAGGCATGCACGTACAGTATATGAATATGAATGCCGTCACGCAATACAAATTCTAACCATAGGTAAGTAGTAAACAAGTAATAATGGCATGCAACTGTACAAAGAATTACCTGAACTTGAATAGCGAATACTGCGACTGCGAGATGACATCATGTAATGAAGAAAAAACTGGAATCTTAGCAAATCATGATTCAAAGCTTGTGTCTGGTTCGGATGCTTAGCTGTGATATGATCTGCAGTGCTTGACTTACGATTAAGATTTACGGTCGGCCGAAAATAATAAATGAATTGCTGAATTGCCTAAGTACATAAAATCTTAATAAGAGATTCACATCGCTGATTTTTACGAATTTTGTTTACAATACTTTTTACTGCCTTCCTTTTTAACTGTGATTTTGTTCAAATTATAGTTCAATAGATTGCATTAAACTTTTTATATGATAATATTCGATTTGCAAGGATTTTAAGATTCTGGAAGAAGCAGGTTTGAATACATATGAAGATTACTTGAAAGTTAGTACTGTTTTAGTACCAATCTTTTAACGGTCGCAGGCATAGTCAGCTGGGTTCTTCCTGTTTTGTCGAACATGCAACTTTTCGACCTGATCGTATGTGAGCCAACAAAGGATAGCTTGCGGAACGATCATGAAGAATTTTTCCCGACATCGACGAATTGTATTCGGAATGCCCTTCTTGAGTGTTCCTGCAAAGGCCCGTTGTTCGAATGGGGAGAGCGTGTACGTAATGATCCCACGGATACGAGCAAGATTTCCAAAATGATGTCCACCCATGGCGTCAAATCAAGCTGGAAATAGACCAAACCAAAGAAAATCTATATTTAAATTATTATTCCATTACTTATCATGTATATTACATTACGCGATTAGGGTCATTCATTGAGCATTGAGTGCGAGTGGCAGTTTTGCAAGTACTTCCAACTAGAGAATACAAAACTGACTACTGTTACTGTGCCCCACCCGCCCCCAGAGGGGATTACCAAGGGACGACGGGACGGGGACGGGAACGGTACTACACACTCAGCAGAAAACGAATAAGCATAAACATGAAAAAAGCAGAGCCTTACCGTTACAGCTACCACGACGCCTAGTTTCTTGTATTTTCTTGACTAACTCGAAGTTCGCCAGAAGAGCTGAAAAGCTGGAAATTGAAAAATGCATAAAAAACGAGATTAAACAGAATCAAATAAATGCAAAAGTCGACAATAGTAAAAAGAAAACAACTCCGTTTACTCGAAATTTCGGACTGACCTCTGACCTCCTTATAGGATAGCAACAACCCAACACCCGACAAACTGAACACGTTTCCAGTTTCGGTTTAGATCGAGAAAATACGTGTAGATGACGATGAGACGACGACGCGACGACGTTCGAACGAATCAACAACAAACAAGGGCAACTCGTAGTTGAAATAGTCATTGTTGAATTTGGCGCGCTTTACTTCTTGCATCACCTGATTAAATACGATGACGACACTAATTATGACAAATATTCTGTTCTTACTGACGGGTCTTTAAATACTTCAAAATGGCAAAGGGAACAAAATGAGCTTAAAATAGTCTCGTATTTTATAATCTAGTCAGGACTGAAAAAAATATATTTCTAGCTAGATGGATTTCTGAAGATAATTGCAATTGCAATGTAGGTAGAATTTACCAGCTTCGTACGATAATAGTTTTTAGCATAATGAGTTCGCCGCAGATTAGAAGTCGCTTCCTGCAGAATTGTAGAAACAATAACGTAAGATAGCGGTCTCAGCGCAGCATGTCGACATATCGACCGTGTTTTAAACTTTCACAGGTAAGTTTTATTGTTGCACGCTTTTCGTTTAATTTAACTATACATATTTCTGCCACTATTTGTTAAAACTGGGCAGAAACTCGTCCATGAAAGCTATCAAAATTACCTAACAAACGGTAATCTTGTCTAGTCTTCCAACAAATTACTTATAAAATAACTGCATGTACCAGCCTACACGCTATATATCAGTACTGCTGATCTTAACTCTTCAGTTAATATTGATACTTGTATTTTAATAATTTAGAAGTCTAGCATCTAGCGAACTAGGAGTATATAATGTGTAATCAAATCACATAAGAGATGAGTGGTTCGTGTGCTCACTAAAAGGATGACCGGATGACCTATTTGACTCAGAATCAAAGCTCCGAAGCGAAGGATACATTGTACACGGAGGCGGCGTTTACACGCTAGCCATTGCCATAACTTCCTTGAGCAAGAATTACTACGAATATTCGATGTTATAAATTTGTTCTTCAATCCAATCACTGAAGAATCCAACTTTGGTAAACATCGTATACGTATTTGAGTTGCACAGACTTGAATCCTTCAACTTCGGACTGTGACTCACGATGCCCTATGTAATTATTTTTAGTAAGTCACCATCCTGAATCCTGACAAATCAAAACAGCAAGTAGATATATTCAGATAAGGACACTATCAATGCCTACCTGAATGAAGTACCGCGAAGAAAGTCCTGTACCGGAGTTAAAGACCATTCCGCCTAGTAATGACGAGAAATAAAGTAGTAAAATAACCTATGCATATAAATCCGGTTTCCAATTCGACCTCCTTGACTTACCTCCAGAGTCACCATTACAGGCGCTGGTACCTGCAATTAGGATGCAAAAAGGCTTAGTTTATGAAAGAACTGAATAATTTTAGTTATAGTACTTTCTACCTTCTACATATCACCAATGTGACATTAAGGGTATTCTTATGCATACCATTTGTGTATCCAGCACAATAGGCGAAGTCCTTAGGCTCGAACATAAAAGCATTGTAGCATTCTTGCGGTGAAACGACGGGCAAGTTTGCAAATTTTAGCTTATTGGAAAGTCCCAGTGTTTCATCGATTCCGAAGCCAACCACCTATTGAATTGAAACAGAGTTATCTGTCACGCTATTGTTTTATAGTTGCAAATCCAATTAATATTACGAACTTGTCCCAAATTAGGTGGGCTCAATTGAAATCTCTGAATAGCTTTGTGCTCCTGAGTTGAGCTGGAATAGCAGACGGGTTGGATATGATCATTGAAAACGACGGGTTTAGCCAGCTGCAGAATGGCAATATCTGATTCATAATTACGAGTATTGAAGCGCTCAGGGAAGCGAAACTGCTTGAGCTGGAAATCATAAAACCAAAGGCGACAATTTACACTTTGTACTTAAGCCGATTGTAGCCACATAAATATGCCAGTTATTTCGGCATTCGCTTACATCCAATATTTCCGCTTGCGAATCCTCTTCATTTTCAGCAAAGTTGCTGCTAATTGGTGCTAAAACGATTTTAAACTTGGAAGCATCTTGCAGTTCGGAATGCTCGTTAAACAGGCAGTGAGCAGCGGATAAAACTACAGAACGATGTATTACGGAACCTCCACAGATGTAATTAAAAGACTCTGAAACTTCATTGAATCTGAAGATGGCAGCGTGCCAGGGCCAAGCGTCTCTAGATGCTAAGGTCCCGTTTACAATTAGGAGGTTCAAAGTCTTTTCAGCTTTGCCGCAGTCTTTAAATGTAAAGAGAGATTTAAGTTTGTGGAAAAGAAATTTATTACTGGGAATTCTGCTATGGCCTCAATAGAATACCTGGATTACATCCGAAGGATATCGCTGGATTCCATTGACCATTTGAACCGCATGTTCGAGATATCCTAGGTCGATTTTGAGCAGGAATGTAGTATTTTTTGCAGGAAAGCTTCGCCTTTACACCAAATGGGACTGGACGCTTTCCCGAACACTCTGCTCTTCGTCCAGAGTCCGGATCTTCACAATCAATATGAATTCCCTGGCAAAAACAATCGCGTTAGAAGTTAGAATCTTCTAGAGTTTCGATTGAAATAGTACCTCGGTTAATTGAATAGGACTACATCCTCTGAGCACCGACGGGAGCATTTCAGCACAGGCACCTTCGGGATCTTCATCTTCTCCAGCCTCACATTCTCGCTTCCCGTTGCATACCTCGGATTTGTCAATACACTCACCATAAGCCCCGCATTCAAACTGTCCAGACTGGCAGGGATTGAGACCTCGGCAGTAGATTGGATCTTCGTCGGAGTCACAATCTTTTGACTGATCACATACTTTGCCAAGATTCAGGCAGTTATTGTCACCACAGGACCATTGATCCGGGCCACATCTGTCGTGAAAATTAGGTTTTACGAAGGACTATTTAGATCCCGTGCAAACATACATACTTACGCCAACGCTTTCAGAATCCAATCCATGGTTCCATTCAACCGACTAAACCAGTTCACACTGTTCCGGGCACAACTATTGTTTGGCCCAGTAAACGTGAAAACGGAATTCAGGCCTATGATAAAGTACTTTCCATCAATTGGGGTCACAGGTGAAGAGCCATAAAAGAGACAGACATTATTTTCTTTCGCTGTTAATCCCGTTGCAATTCGAGCGCAATACAAATAAAACGGAGTCCTGGCTTCTAGGTGACGAAATGCTTCCAGACAGTGGTCATACGTTTGCATCTTAATTCGAGACACCTTGAAGTCTCGGAAACCATCTCGTCTGGAATGCCAATCAAATCCACCATGAATCGCTACGGTTCCAGGTTCAAATAAATCACGATCTGGATCTTTGTTTGTTAATTTGGGAAGGCAGGCAGTACGAACAAACTCTGTTGTCAAGTTCAGTGGTTTCTTCAAGTGAATTAAAGCTACGTTATGGATCCGAGTTTTTTCATTGAATTTTGTATGAGGTCGCACGAAAGATACCTGTATAATTTCAACATTAACAATTAGAATTAAGTAGAGAACTTTTCTTGAAAACCCCATAACATGAGTTGGT
>VNWX01002889.1:0-11179 GCA_009869905.1 Ceratophysella communis | reverse complement strand
TGAAGAGAGGACAGTTTGTTCAAGTAAACAGCGGCACACGAATGCAATTTTGTGTACTTGAGGATTTTGTTCAGTTTATTATGTTTTTGTGTGTGAATGATAAAACGTGTTTGGTTTGGATTACGGATTTTGCCTCGGTTTTCTAAAAGATCTGTAACTAATTAGCATTCGTTTGCATTGAATATCGTTTTTTTCTAAGGCTTGGCCACGCTCCGAGTTTCGTTTCTATCATGACTGCGCCTAGGAAAGGCACTCGTCTACTATAGCTAGAGGAATGTTAAATGAAGAGTCGAAAAAGAAAGCATTCCTGGAGATTAGACGCTCTCGAGTTCCTGAGTCGCGAGCATTTGGAAGCTATTGGGGGAAATCTTTTTTCTCGAGGACTTGAACGTGATGTTATGGACGACTGACGCTCAAACTAAGCCAGTCAAGTGCCTCCGCCTCTTGGATACCCGAATTGTGAGGCAAGCAGGGAAGATTAGTGTAGTGCCAGGGATTTTCCCCGTACTTTTTTCTTCGTCTCGGCTCCGACTCCACAGTCAAAGTCAACTCAACTTCCCCGAAGTTTTTTTGTGCTCTTCAAGTGTACGTGTTAGGGAAAGTTATAAGAAAGGCTTGGCGCTTGAGTAGAGTTGAATCAAAGCGTCGGAATTCGAAATCGGAGCTGGCTAGAGACTTTGAGAAGTTTTGAATTCCCAACTTTAATTGGTATTG
This sequence comes from Ceratophysella communis, assembly GCA_009869905.1. Taxonomy (NCBI): domain Eukaryota; kingdom Metazoa; phylum Arthropoda; class Collembola; order Poduromorpha; family Hypogastruridae; genus Ceratophysella; species Ceratophysella communis. The sequence continues at coordinate 10,465 of VNWX01002889.1, read as the reverse complement.
ATGGGCCGGGTAATAATTGAGGTTGTGACTCCGAGAAAGCGACTCCTGACTTCTTGCTTTACGCGAGTATAAAAATAGGAAGGAAATTAGTATAATTCCATACGACGACAGTACAGTGGGCGTTAACAGTTGGCACTGTAGCCGAGTCTCTATTTATACAAGAGGTTCCTTTGAATATATGTTTGGGTACTCAAGTCAGTTTTAACGTTTATTCTCAAGCCGTCAATTTCAGTAACTATCTGCTACTTTGTGGCTTGTTTGAAAGTCTGTTCTCTCCTCTCGCTTGTCTTTATTTATCTTCACACACAACTCAGCAGCAGCAGCGGGGCTCTCAAGTGCTAAAAGTTGTTGACGTCGTTAATACATTGCTCTCCGTTTAGTTACTGTTCCGCCGACGTTCCCCGATTCTCGAGCTCATCTCATGGGACGACAGAGGACGAGAGAATCTGCGAAATAATATTACAAATGTGTTCCAAACGCAATATGTTTCTGAAATCCTTAGACATTTTTTACAAAGTATGATTTGTTACTGAGGATTTCCTCCTACTGAATTTTTCGTTTTAAAGAATTTTTCTTTTCTTCTTCTTTTTGCAGTCCAATGCTGCCAGTCCAGCTCCACGAGCTCGAAAGCGTGGAAAGGATTCTGAAGGTGAAGACAAAGTTGCCCGTGCAAAGAAACGGAAGGAGGATCGTGCTGAAGTAAGAAGTGTTCTAAACAGTGTTTTACTTGACACTTGACTACTTATTGCATCTATTTTCGATTCGATCCGTCGAACGCTCGAACTAATTGAATCTTGTGTTTTGTTTTTAAAGCAGAGTCCATCTAGGCAGCTCAGTGGACAGCTCAATTGACGATGAAGCTGAGAGAAACGATATGGATAATGAGAATGAAGAAGCCGACAATGGAAATTCCAGTTCTCGTACCCCCTCCCCCGCATCTGACACCGTTCCGGTCAACGAGAATAGCCCTGTTCCATTGGTTGTTCCCGAGCCTAAAAGACCCGATATTTCGAATAACAATAACTTGAATAGTGCAGTGAGTGCTGAAATGTCTCCCGTGAATAAGGACAGTGTTCTCCAAAGTGCGCCGAAAAGCCTTTCAGGAAATTCTCTTGACGATGTTGAGAAACTGAATGGTACTGCTGAGAACCATGTTGATGAGTCGACTCCTTCCCCCTCTTCAGATACGAAATCTGTGGTGAAAATGGAAATGGATTTGGATATCAAACCAGATATTTCGACAATTGACCTTTTGCCGGACCCCACAACTATCAAACAGGAAGTTCCTCTAATTGACCCCAAGATCGAGCCAAACCAACAAATGGAAATTGATTCTCAAGGTGAAACCGATAAAGTTAGTATTAAATCACCCTCTCAGATCTTGGAATCCTCCGATGACAAGTCATCCATGAAAAGTGCAATTCCACCCCCACCCCCACTCCGACCCACGGATTTAAATATTCAGACCAACCTCCAGCCATCAACAGGTGCAACTCCGGACTCTGGTCCTGAAGTAGGACTAATTAAAATCAAAGATGAAAAATCCTTGATTTCTCCACTCATCCCCGATGTGAGGGACGATCTCAAGAAGCCCATGTTTGGCTTACTCCCTCTCCCACCCTCTGGTTCGGAAGGGAACTTGGACGGGTATCACGCGGGCATGGGCGGGTTCCCACATCCCTCTCCACACTCCATTCATTTCCTCAATATGTCATCTGTGCCTGCACCCAAGACATCACCGCCCACCAATTCCAGCGCTGATGCAATCATTTCCTCCTCCGCCATTGCCGCTGATCAAAACTCCATGTATTTCTAGTCCACTCGGAAGACTTTTCCCACATATCCCACCACCGTTGGAGAGTAGTCCAGGAATTAGTGGTACTAACAATTCTGCTGGTGGAGAAATAAAGCCTGAACTTCTGAATCCCCTGCAATCGCTAAGCAGTCTTAAAGTACCAGGTTATCCAACCTTTGATGTCCCACCTCTGACAACTACCTCAGCACCTGCTCCAGGAAACAATAGTCTCCCACAGCATTTTTCAGGACCGTCCCCACACAAGATCAAGCGAGATGTGTCGATGGACAGTTAATTCCAGTAGTAGCGACCGGGATCGTGATCGAAACGAAAAAGATCGCGATCGGGACAGTTTTGATAAGGAAAGAGATCGTGAGCGCATATCCACCAAATCATCCCCCAGTCTCATGGAGCAATCACCCAAGGCCCCACATGGCCCACCCCAATCACTACCTGCGTCCCTTGTGCCTCCGTCAATGGGCTCGTCATCCACGACAACGACACCGGCTTGGACCACAAGGACCAATTCCACATCCGAACATTCATTTGCCGCCCACCCCCGGTGGGCCGTTCCCAGGTGCTTTTCATCCACACCCACATGCGCATCAGCATCAGCATCCCCACCCCCTGTACCATTACCCCTATGGGCCATACTTCTCACCATATCCCTTCTCCCACTATTCCGCCTCATGGAATGGCTATGGGAGTTCCGGGCCCACCACCGCCACGAATGCCAGTTCCACGTCCGCCATCTCCCACACCCAACAATACCTCCAACACGAGCCATCCCAAAGATAATAAGAATTCCCATTCACATGAGCACGGTCACTCCCATGACCACCATCATCGAAATTCCAAGAGCAGCAATGCGAAGAGCTCAAATCAAAGTTCTCGTGATCGGGAGAGAGATCGTGAGCGAGAACCTCATCACCATCCGACCGGGCATGGAGGCAGTGGTAGCTCTGCTCATGCACATAACCATGGTCGAGCTGGGCTAAGTTCTTTGGGTATGCCAGATCCATCCGAAAGCCATGACATGCATCAGGACAACGATGATCATGATGATAACGCCTAGCCCACACGGTGTTCCTCGTGGTCCAAGTCCTGAACCCAAAGTCGAAGATTCAGAATGTCATCGAAGTCAAAGTGCAATTTTTCTCCGCCATTGGAATAGGGGTGACTTCAATTCCTGTGCCAGAACGGATTTGACATTCAAGCCAGTTCCAGACTCCAAATTAGCCCGTAAACGAGAAGAAAGATTACGTAAACAAGCAGAAAAGGATCGAGAGGAACGAGATCGAGCTGCACAGGCCAGGAAGAATATGCCAACGCCAGAGAGTCTCAGTAAACGTGAAACACCGAAACCGGGTAGCCAACAGCTCCCACCTGGTATGATGGATCCTTCTGTAGTCGGAGGCTCGCCGTATGATCGGTTCACACCTAGACCCGGCGCCGGAGGTTTTGCCGATACTCCAGCTCTAAGACAGTTACACGAGTACGCTCGTCCGCATACTGGATTTTCTCCAGGCCAGCTTCGACCAGGTCCTGGAGGTATGCTCGCTCCTCATCCACTGGAACAAATGCTAGCAAATGGACCATATGCCCAAATGGGACTCTATGGGCCTGGCGCCCGTGAAAGATTTGAAATGGAAGCCTTTGAAAAACGGGAACGAGAACTTCGAGAAATTAGAGAGCGTGAACTTTCAGATCGTCTCAAAGAAGAATTTCTACGGAGTGTGCCTGGGCAAAATCAGGCCGGTGGTCCACCTGGAAATCCTCAGAGAATGCCAACGAACCCAATGGAGTCGCATTGGCTTGATGTTCATCGACGATTTGGCGTTGGAGTTGGTGCTTTGGGCGGGCCTGGTGGCCAGAGTCTTCATCCTTCCTTTGGGCTTTATGGATCACCTGGTCCTCAGCCTATGTCGACTCTAAGTCCCTTGGAGCGGGAGCGTCTGGAACGATTAGGTAAAGCCTTGGGACAATCTTTAATTGACATGTAAAATTCCAATTTTATGAATCGGGAAAATTTTAATAATCCAGGTATTCCCACGTCCATGGGCCTTGTTCAAATGGGAAATGATGCTCTTCAAGATCGGCTCAATGCTGAGCGAATGTCAATGGAGATGCGAATGCAATTAGCAGGTGAATGCTTAAATTAATAATTTATGGAGATAGTTTAGTCTTAAAATTAGCTTCGTTCTGTACTGACTTCTAACAATGCATCTCATAATCTCATAGCTGGCCAAATTCCTGGTTATCCACCTGGGTATGGATCCATTGCTTCATTCCGCTGCCGGTGCTTATCCACGAAATCCGGGAATGATTCCCCCACGTGATGCTGTTCTGAGTCTTCATCCCGATATGCTTGGACGTTACCCGCCCGAATTGGCTCATCATGTAAGTTTCTAAAATAGTTCACTACAGCTCGCAATCCATATACATAGCCCATTTTAAACAATATTTTTTTCTGATTTCAGTTCGCATCACTCCACAATTCCAACGAACAGCTTCAGCGCCAAATGCTAATGGATCGTGAGCGTTTTCCTGGTCATCCTGGAGCACCACACTTCCTGGCTCAAGAAGAGTACTTACGGTACCTAAACAATTTTTCCCAAAAGTAGACTTGAAACCCACTCAACTTTACTCTTCTGCTGTATACAACTGGTCTTAAGAGATTCTACACCTGACTTGAGATGACTTGTATATTTTGTTATAGGAAAAGACGAAAGGAATAATCCTCCGTATTTCTTTCTTTTCCAATCTATTTAATTGTTTCGTTATTTCTTTTTTCAAAAATTGACCATATTTTTCGTTTTTCACACTGTTATTCTCCTATGAACGAAAATCCCCCTCCGAACTTTATGTCAATGTCAATTTCAGGCAGCAGCAGCAGAGGGAACGCGAAATGAAAGTTAGAGCTTTGGAAGAGGCTGCTAGAAGACACTAGACATTCACACTCACAGACAGAAACTGTAGTTTTAAAACTCGTTTTTAAAATTAAGTTTTCACAAAATTGGGCTTCAATGGACTTCGTGTTTACCTGTTCAATTCCAAAGTCAGACACAAATTTGCAAGTTTTATTTATGGAACATCTGGAAGGTATTTTCAAAATGCTTCTGTTTTTTTCTAAATTATGTTTTAATATTTTGAGAATATGTTTTCTGTTAATTTATTGTTGACAATAACAGTGGGAACAGGTTGCAAAAGTACGAATCATTTTTTAGAAATAGCTTCATTTTCCTTATACCCCAGTACTTTTATGAATTTCCTACGAAATCTCATCGTCAGTTCAGTGCACAACGACTTGGATTTTAAATCCAAACTTAAATAACGTAGTAATAAAGTATAAAAACGTCATGTCACATTTCTCTCTGCCTTTTGCCTTTATCAAAGTGTTGCTTCTCTCGCAGGTTATTAAAAATAACGTAAACATGAATAAAATGGAAATTAGTAATAACTCGTTAATCCTTAAAGACTTACACAGAGAAATGCTTAACTTATATAATTAATAAAGTATAACGCTTTTTTCCATGAGGCAAAACGAATGGAAAGTTGTGATGTGATTTCTATAGAGTAGAATTAAATGTTCAAAACAGTACCCGCTTAATATTTCAATTCAGTGTTCGAATTTTCATTTTTTTTAAATTCAAAACAGACAGTATTTATATTAGTTATTCAGAAGAAAGGTACTTATTTTTCTCCTCGCTTTAGTGCGTATTTCGTGATTCGTGTTTCGTATTAGTAAATCCCTCAAAGCAAAGTGAAAGTCCTTCTTGTGATGCCTTATTATAAATTACTTATTAGACTTAACCTAACCTACAACCTAACTAACCTACCTAAACCGAAAATGTTCATTTAGCACCTACACACCCTATGTACGTACGTTAGAGGACATTATATTCTTGTAGAACAAAGCTAATTAGATCCCCCTGCTAAGCAAATCAAGATTAATTAGCATTTGTATCTACTTTTGTAGTACCTATGCGATCAACAGGTCGCACAATCTGTGCATTTTTTTTTCTGCCAAATTTTACGCTGTTTAGTTTGCCAAATTCAAACGAACCACAGTACAGTTACAAAAATCCTCCGTTTAGTTCTCACTGCAGTTCATTTGAGCTCAACGTAGTTCTGTTTAATTTACTTCAGCTCAGTTTAATAGCAGCCAGAAAATTGTAAAATAACCTATTTTGTACATTGAAAATTGAAAAAAGCTACCTATATTATAAAATGCTAAAGTTCAAACAAATTATGATAGACAGTTATTATAGCCACTAGCTTAAAATCTACTTTATATTGAATGTATAGACGTATTGATTAGGCAACGTGTCCGTGGTTAGCTTGACCTTTTGGTCTGGGTCATTTGACCTCGCTCGATATATCTATAAGAAAATCCTATTCAGAAAACCTTACAAAACCTACCTATGCATTATAAAGTGTAATTATTAGGTAAGTTTTAGTGTATTTTTTACATTTTGGGCTTTACATGTGACGAGTTTTGTCCCTTAATAAGCTGCCTAAATATGTAAATCGTTTTTGAGCATTAAATTATAATTACCTAATTAATTATAGGTATCGTTTAGCTCTCGAAGTAGTTTGTAATATTGAGAAGTGAGAAAAAATGCAAAAAATACTGTACTTGTGGTCGGTTATTTGAGTCGGTAACTGAAGTGTTGTGGCATGTAATAGTGTACTGTGTGAATCATGGTTGTTTTTACATTATTCTGGTAATACTAAATAATTAATTAGTTGAGGAAAAAAGTACGTACGTATGCTGTCGTTTGTTCGTCAGTGGATCAAAAGTATAATTATGCTATGGAGTACCTATAGTAGAATTATTATTAATCTATGCAAATCTACAGAAAAGTATAGGATCTGCTAACACAACAAAAACTACAGTAATGTACTACTTGTGCGAATATATTATATTATGGAAAATTAATAAAAATGACGTGGTTTTCGAACCAAATTATGATCATGCGTTTTTTTTCCAAAAACGGATGGTTTTATTCAAAGAATCTCATTAGAACCTGATTGATTTGGATTAGTCTTAGGTATTAGATTTCTAAGCAGTAAGGCGCCGTTTGACTTGGTAATTTTGCCCGTTATTCTAGAAGTTTTGCCTAACTGTTATAATGCGCGAATAGCGCTAATTTTCTCAGGAATGTGCCAGTGGACAATTTCCTATTTTTACTTATAATTTACAACGTGCGATTAATTTTTGAATCGGGGACAATTCCGATGTCAATTATTTACATGTCATTTCGAGGAATTTAGTTATTTGAATAATTTTTATAGTTGACTTATACGATAGTATTAGCACTTGTGATGTGAGCTGCCTACAGTTTACGCCAAGGTTATTACTTGAGCTTAGAACCCTAACTAAAGTCTAAGCCTAAAATCACAAAAGTTAAAACAATTAAAAATTGAAATGGACGCTAGCGAGTTTTAAAACCTAAAAGAACCCAACAACCTTTAGTAAGTAATAAATAATTAACAAACTTCTAGAAGAATTATTAAAGCCTAAGTTTCTCCTCAATCAATTTCCGTCCCAAACTCGTGATAGAATAATGTCCCCAGTTGACAGCGTCTGTGTCGAGGCATTGGAGTAGGTTGGGACAATTGGATTGACAATGATTTGATCAATGAGTCTTTCTATACTTGTTATTTTTTCGGTGGCAGTGGTGGCCACTTCCAAGCTACTCAAACTGTCCATGGTACTCGTTTCAAGGCTAGTCAAATTGGATTCGGAAGATGAGTCCGACAGTTGGTTTTTCTGAAGCTTTTTAGCCACTTTGAGCGAATTCGAGAGCTGCTCGAGGGTCGATTCGGAAAGGGCCATGTGTCTAAAGGGTTAAGAGAATAATTATTACCAACCCCCCAGAAATCCTTATTTTGCGCTATTTTGTATGCTCACTTGATTAGCCTGACTTCCCGATTGCTCAGGACGAGCCTAGTCAAATCCGTACATGCATCTAATTTCTTCTGTAATTCTTTTATGTCCCCTTCGTTCTTGCGTAGCCGTCTTCGAGCCTTGATTTCTTCCGGTGTGATATGTGCATTGACTTGCTCGAAGCAGAGCTCAACAAAGAGGTCAGACTCTGCTACGGCGTCTTTGAGCAGTGGATAGAGCTTGATCAGGGTTATAACGTCACTGGCGGCGTAGGACTGCATCTGGACGGTCAAGGGGCGTCGGAGCCAAAACTTCGGGTCGTGTCGGTAAACGGACTGCAAAGAAGAAGTAGCATCGGTAAAGGCACTACAATATTTCACAGGTAAAAATTTCTCGACCAATTGTTTACCTTGACCTTATCCTTGTACTGATTAATCTCAATGTTGTACAGCTCATCATAAATTATTCAAACTGATATTCTTGACTTTATGGCCGGATTCAGTTTGAATGACAATGTGAGCGGATTGAGTGTCGAATATATTGTTGAGCTTCACGTTGAATTGATTGAAGAGATTCACGCTGTCGTTTCGGCAATCATGCATGACCTGAAAACAACGAAACAAGGGTACACGCTGGTCAACGAATTCCACCCCCTATTTGCATAAATCAACCCCATACCTTCAGCACATCAGCTTCCAACAGAACCCTGACCTCATTCATAATGCCATCTGGAATCACGTCAAAGATATAAACAGCTCCATCCTGCGTTGCGACCTGAACCATGGTAACTCGGCCATCTTGACCCAAATTAACGCCTTCGCAATCCAGTCCCACCCATTTTTGTTTCAAGAGCTGCTCTACAATTGGCTTGGCTCTCCGCGGATTAGAAACAATGGTAGTTTTAGACAGAATGGCAGTTCGAACGCGATCTTCCTGAGTTGCTTGCATATTTTCACGTTCTCTCGCTGAACCCTTGTAGTCTTTTTCATTATTTTGACTCAGGGTTTGAATTAAAATTGTGCTCACGCGTTGTTTGAGCGTCTTACTAGGATTGGCGTTGTTATTAGTCGCCTTGGAAGAAGCATTTTGATTATTATTGGAAGGCTGCTGCGGGGGTGGAATTGTGATTTGCATTAAGGGGGTTGGGGCAGGGCGTGGGGGTGGTTGGACGGAAGGCTTGGAAGTGAAAGAGGGTTGTCTTTGAAGCGTAGGCTGCTGGGGTGGGGGTGGGTCATTGGATTGAATGCTATGGAACTTGGGAGTGTTTTCACATTGTTTTTGGAGAAAGTCCAAACCCATTGAATATGTTTCCGAGAGGGTTACTAGGTTCGAGTGGACCTGCAAGGCAAAAAAAATTGTAGTTGCCAATTAAATATTCGGCTACGATTTTAAGGGCTAAAAAATATCAAATTTTACCTGGAAGCACTGCGGCTGGATCCTTAGAAACGCTCCCAAATCATTTGGATTCTTGAAAATGCCCTCGAACTCCCCAGCTTCAAATTCAACCCCCACCCCATGAAATAACTGTTCCACTAACATTGGCCCCTTCTCAACAATGAGCCCCACAAAGAATTTGCATAGCCTGTAAACTGTTTCCTTGTCATAATTGGAGCTTAGTAATTCCTTAAATTCTGTCACAGTTTCATGCTCAAATTCCTTGAGCCATACGAATTCCTCAGAAAGCACAAATTCGGAGTTACGTTCCAGGAAATCTCGGAATTCATTGTAATGCTGCCCGGAAACATGGCGGACTTCTGTGTTAGCTTGTGAGCGGTGACCCAAGAGGGATCGAATCGGAACTCGAACGTTGAAGCCATACTGGAGAAGGCGAGTACGGAAGTATTCCACGGCTTCTTGGTTATTAGTCTCGACCGACCCGGGCTTTGACCGTGGTCGCATAGGCTACCAAATCTCCGTCTAGGCTGAATAGAGCTGGGTACTGTAGGAGGAATTTTCGGAGGCCGGCCTATACAAATTAAATGGATTGTATTAGTTGTTTAATTAACCGCCAGTTAAATTTAATTGAAATTGTACGCGTAATAAAAGTTAACTTCGGAAAGCAAAATGCTTTGAAACTGTGAATCAGTAGATTAGAAATTTTGGCGAAATTTTAAAGTAATATCCAAAAATCGGCTTTTTGAATTTACCTGTGACCCGCCAGCAATCTGCCGCATTTCCTTACTGAAACTTTTAGACCCAAATTGACAGCTCAGGTCATGGAGTGACCGGGGTGACTTTTCAAGCAGCCGCTCAATAAAAAATAGTAGCGTTTGATTCCGTAATGTTTCGTAGGTTGAGGCGTCCATTTCTATTTAATTTTATCGAATTATAAAGTCTTATGTTTTAAAATCCTAGCAGCTATTTATAGGGCAACTTTACACAGACACTTAATTACTGAATTACAATTAAAGGGGGAAGGGTTCGGCAGAAGTGGACGGAATTCCTGAGTATTGTATCTGTCTGTATCTGTATCTACAGATGTAATAGTCTTGTTCTCATTCTTTGAGCGTTCGAGGCATATGTTTTTCATTTTGTCAACTTCGCAGCCAGTTGGTTTTCTCTAAACTCGTTTGTATACAATAGCATAGGCACAAATATTAAACAAAAGTTGAAATTTTACATGCGGCGTTGAAGCTATAACATATCGTATTTTTGGCAATTTAGCAGCATTAGCGATTCTGTAGTCGTGGGTTTGAAGTACCAAGCTAAATACCATTTAAATTGCCCAGTTTTAAAGAAGTTTTGCCCATTAAAAAGCAAATTTATTGAAGCATCCC
>VNWX01002888.1:0-11179 GCA_009869905.1 Ceratophysella communis | reverse complement strand
TTGGACCGGGACTAGATCGCTTGAGAATATAAAACATGCACTGCAGTGCATGTTTCTCTCTATTTTGTACATTCAAATTAGTATAGATAATCGCCTCACCTTTAACCCAAATTCAACATTTTCTTTGTTTCAGCAGCTTAATATGTCAAGCAAAGGACTCAGCTCGCTATATTATATCCATTTATTTTTATACCCTCTGCCTCGCAATCGCCATACGTTTATTCTATATATCTGCTTGGCAGTAGAACTTCCACAGTGTCATTTTGAATCTGAAAAACATCCCCGATTCCCAATAAAATTAATAAGTATATGGAAATTGACAGTTTTCTTATATTAAACCTTGCCTATATTTGAAATCTTATTAATTTGAAATGGCAAGGCAGAGTGACTGGAGAATATCGGATTCGGGCACTGGGCATTTGGAACGTTCTAGGTTCGTGTTGGCATCTGGGCTTTGGACTGACGTTTCTTTCATCGTTGGCAAAGAAGAGCAGGAGTTCAAAGCCCACAAGTTGATCCTTCGTATTGGGTCGAGAGTCTTTGATGAGCTTTTCGACCAGAACAGAGACAGCGACATATTCGAAGTCCCTGATTTGGAGCCATTCCAGTTTTCCTCCTTACTTCAGGTGCGTACTGAATAATTTATTAATCACCGGTTACATTTAGAACTGCATATGATGCACTTCAATTATCTACTTACGCGTAAACTTTCAGGAGTAGAGATTTTAAAAGATTTTAATTTTTTTTTTAGTTCCTGTACAAAGGAGAGTCGCCAAAAAATTCGGAGGCTGCGTTGCGTCTGCTCGACGCTGCATCTAAGTTTCAAGTGGGTAATCTTGTGCGAATATGTTGGGACCTCTTGGAAAAGGCACTGAACAAGGACACTGCCCTCACAATTTTTCGACATGCGCTCAAGTATGGCCATGCTGGACTTGAAGAAAGGGCAATTAAGCAAATATGCCGGTAAAACAAATAAATTTTAAAACTCATAAGTATTTAACTTTAGTGTTAATGCCATATGAAAATAATGAAAGATATTCCCCCGTGTTTTAGAAACGGATACCGGATTATCAACTCCTCTCAGTTCTTGGATCTCAGCATAAATGAGCTTCGGCAAATTTCAGCGAGAGATGACTTGATACTCTATACTGAAATGCAATTATTCGATGCGCTTATCAAGTATATTAAAAATTAAGAAAAACCTATTCTAATAAACCAAATTTTAAAAAAATGTCTTCCAATTTTAAAACTTAGTTGGGCTCGAGCAGAATGCAAGCGTCAGAAATGCTTGGAAACGAACAAATACCTTCGCTCGGTATTGGAAACATGTAATTCATCTGGTTCGATTCCCACAGATGCATCCGTCGGATTTCGGCCTCAAAGTTGTTCCTACCAATGTTCTGCTAACAGAAGAGGTCATGTCAGTCTTGGTCTATTTCAACGTGAAGCAAGCTCATAGGTAAGCTGTACAAATACAAGCTTAATTTATGAAATCAGAAGTTGAACACAATTTTAATAATTTTTAATATTACGCCAATATCTTGGTGTACTGACAGGTCTTCTATTCCTGCTGGATTTTTCAATTCTAAGCCTCGTGTCCAGTATGTGCCCCAGGGAGAAGAACTCGTACTTCAAAGACTGTACAGGGATGAGTATGCGAGCGTTATGGATCTCAGTACCAATAAACACTTAAATATTAACTACATCCCCACATCGACTAATGAACATTCTATAAGGTACATAATACTATATATCACGTTGTACAGACCGGCGTTATCTAAAAGCTTGGAAATTAAGTATGAACTTTTTTGAACCCTCAAAGACTGAAATCAAGTATGTCGATTTGGCTGAGCAGCATTGGAATAAATTCTGCTAATAAAATGATGACACCGGATATATCCAGCATGACTAGGAAACAACGTCAGCGATGTGATAATTCAATTACAGTTCAAATTCAATTGAAGGACGATGAGAGGAAGGTCTTAGCGACAAAAATTGCGGTTATTGATTGATACTCGAGAACTTACGGACACAGAAGGCGTAATTTGGTTTAATTCGCCGGTATTTCTTCGTCCGGGAGACTGGTACATCCTCTCGTTTACCGTGACTTCGGTAATCATATTCTATTTAGCTTTAGTAGGGATTCTCACTTAAATAAGATTAATCTTTTCGAAGTAATCATGATATTTCCTGGTGATTTTGTGTGCGCAGGGTAACTTCTACGCGGATCAATTTACTCCCGCGGGTGATGTAGGTCGGGTTATATTTTTCGATTTGGTGGACGGTGGTATCAAATTCGAGTTTGATAACGATGAAAATATGAAGTATACCGGAGTCACTCAAGGCTGCATTTCAAGCATTGGATTCATGATCGAGTGAAAATTCTTCAAATAACACTACCTTTTTATACAACTTCAAAAATTTGGTTCTCCGCTCCGTAGTGATAGCATTACATTTAGCAGACCTGTCTTATGCATTTGTGCTATCGGTATTAGTCTGCGGCGTCATTATTGAAATGAATGGCGGTCCAGTTTCTATATCCAGGATTGCACTGTACTGTATTGGTTGTTTTCACTACTTTAATTCCAGGTAGCTTAATTTCCTTTACGATTATCACTTTAACTTATCAATTTCAAAACTTATCCTGTTTTTTTGGTAGCGAACTTAATAAAAAAAAATTCATCTCAAAATAACTGTCATAGAAATGCAGGTCCTGGAAATCTGGGAATATCCCTGTTCTGTATAGCAAAAGAAATGCATCACCCGCAGACCCGCAGAGACATATTTAAACTGAATACACGAAAAACATGCTTTGATATTTGAATAAGGCCAGAATAGCCATTTTCCAAAACTTAAATGCTGAATATTAAATATACATTGAACGCCAGCACCATTTTTGGGTTTTGGCCCGTCATAGTTAGCTGCACTATCTAAGCACGTAATAACATCAAACCTGGAGTTAAAAATCAGCTATGTTTTGTTTTTAAATTTATTTTAATCAGAAATAACATTTAGATTTATACACAGTTTATTTACATATATATTCTCAGGTTAATTCTGAAATTTACTACGAATTTTACTATTTCAAGTGTATATTGGTATACTGATTTCAACTAACATGCATAAGTATTTTCTCTTGGTAATATCTGTAGACTCATATTATATTTAGAACATACAGTTTTTCTCTGCCGTGCATTTTTAATAATTAACGCAGGTAAACGTACCATAATTGCTATACAAATTCAAACTGGCTAGAGCACATGCAGAAATCCGCGTTGATACTGCATCTTCAGTTAATGAGCCCAGTTCATAAGCAAGCAATGGTTTGCATTGCCAATAATATTTAAATCTGAATTATATGTATCTTAACTTATCTTTAGTATACAAATAAGCAGTACATATATTGAATAAGCAGTATATTTTACAGAATTGAAATGGTACAAGTGATTTTGGTCGTATGTAACCAGGATTTCTTGTCCGAGCCTTACATATTAAATTTATTTATAGACGTAAGCTTTTTTACTACGACAATTATGCATAATTTAATTATAGACATAAATGACTCATTATCATATTTTTGACAGCGCCCATAGGAAGCGCTGTTTAAATAGCAGGTGTTTTACAAGTACAGAATCGTAAATCAATATTACAGATAAACTATTGGTTCTATTTCTATATTTGTAATTTGACTAATGCCTTAACAGCATTTAGCAGTTCAATTTTACGAAAATTCGTATTTATTAATAAATTGATTGTAATTCGCAAATATTACTTCCTGTTATTTTCTGCGGTAGACAGCTCTGTTAATATTTAAATACTAAAACATATAAACATAGAACGGACTGAATTTCTTCAGAAACAATTACATCAGCAGCTGAGCCGAAGAGTGAAACTGCATTCCACTTCCGCTTCGATTGAACTCACCTGAAAATTAATTTAATGTATTCTAATAATGGAAAACGGATGAGCTTGACTGCATACGGCATGCATAAAATACTACACAGTCACTACTTGAGTGGCTATTCGGGATGATTTTCAATTACTTGGAAATGTAATATACAACAAGATTTCAATTGGATGGCAAACTGATGGGCGTTATGTAAAAAAATTTTGTAATTAGTTTTCTTATTTAGGATAGTAATTAGTAAATATAAATGTAAGAGTGAACTATAGTGCTGATTCATTGACGGCGTCCTCACTGCGTTTTCCAGGGAGAAACTCTTGGCAGAAATAGAAAGCCCAAATCGGCCGATTGACCTGGACACTCCAGGCTCTCAAACAAATTAAATTTAACCTAGCAGTACAGTAAATCTTAATAGGTACCTAAGCAAACTTGACTTCTGCACTCATTTATCGAATGCCGCAGACGTTCAGTCAGTACTCCTACTAAAACACGGAAAACAAACAGCTACAGCCATTAGACTACACTGATGGACAGTTACAGAAATTCAAAGAAGTGACCTAAACCCCAAAAAGGAATCTATTCTAACAACACAGAACTGACCAAACAACCTTGGAAACAGTGAAATACCTACGGAAAATCATGTTTTACCGGCCATGGAAAAACATTACATTTTACGACAACGCGTTACAAATCCAGCAAGTCCATGGTTACCCAAATACAATTACCCTATTTTCCAACGAATTCTGTAGAAACCGATATCCCGTGCGAAGAAAAAGGTTAAATAAAACTGTACAGTTCTAGAATAAATTCAGGATTAGCACAACGAATAATCTGGTATGGCAAAATACGAAGTCAATCGTGAGCAAAATGGCGAAGAATCCTAGGGGCTAAAATAAAGTCTAAACAGAGTGTTCGACAAGTATTATACAGAAATCGGAAACCGATTAGATTAGATTTTGTCTGTTGATGCGCATTCTGCTTCATAAGAGATTTACTTCCAGAAAGCAAAGGAGAATTTCTTGGGCTTGTTGTTAGCCGATGACTGAGTGGTCGATGAGACGGAGTGATTGTCCCGTGCGTGACCCGCGTTGTCGAACAAGGGTTCTGAGTAAATATGCTGCTGACTGCCATGAATGGTGGGGCGAGCAGATTCGCGGTCTAATCCAGGGAACCGTTCTTGTTCGCGTAGCTCCCGATATGACTTTTCCCTAGCCTGACTTGCACTAGGCTTGTTTGACTCGATTCGATTTCCTGCCTGACTTGGATGTGCTGGCGGGGCACTTCCCTTGACACCTTTTGGTGCAAGGCCGGCAGGACCACAGTGTCTTTCTGGGGACATAAATTTCTTGGCGGGCTTGACATGAGCCGGAGATTTGCTCAGCATTTCATGTGGAGCGGCCGGAACTGGTTGCTGGTACTTGGCAACTCCGAACTTGGTTTCTGCGACTCCAATGGGTCCTGCCGGCTTGTTGGCATGCTGTTCTTCGTCCGTCTTTCTCCACATTCCGCGGTATCGAACTCCATTCTCCACCCAGCGATCCAAACTGTCTCGTGAGCCTGTCTTTGAACGACTCAGGGATCGCAGAAGACTCTCTCGAGAAAGCTGACGTCTGGAAAAATAAGATTTTAGGTGAATAATTCCATCACATCAGTATCATTTGTATTTTGTTAACCGTAGATTACCTGTAATCAGCATCGACGACTTCTCGTGAGCGATAAGCTTCGTCTGGAGCCGGGCCTTCCTGTGACTTTTGCCGTACGTACTGATGATCCAGTTTTTCCCACTTCTGTCGAACCCCTTCGAACTTTTCCTTAGAGAAAATTGGAAGCGGTGGCGGAGCGGCCATGTCCGGTGAGCGTTGCCTAAGCTCGGGTCGCTTCGGAAGTGGTGGCGGGAGCGGCGAAGCAGCTCTGACTGGTCCGGGTGAGGATGGCCAGGTGGGTCGGACCAAGAACTGCGACCTTTCCGTGGCGATGACGGGGCTTGGGCTGAAGTCCTCATCTATCAAACAGAAATAGAATTCAATCGGGGTTAGCCATATTTGTTTCATAATGAATAGCCAAATCATGGATTGTCTAATTGTTCTAGACCAAATCCTTCCTCGCCCAGCAACAAGCCTTGTAATTCAAGCTATTTCTAAATAGAACAATGAGCAAATTTTTCCACAGTCGTGTGTCATTGTCTCTGCGAGGTCTGTGCATTCCATTCTTGGTGGGATTGGAGCTTTGAAATGGTGACAATTAGTCGAGACACAATCACCTTCTCTCTAATTCCTGCCAAATCAGTGAGGAGCAGTGTAGGTGTTGTCATTGTCTGCGAACAAGGCATCATCATCACCTCCTTAAGAGAATGGCCGAGATTTAGCGTCCATTGAAGACGTGTAGGGCTCAGTGCAGTGGAAGGGACGGACAACGCCTTATTGTTCGTAACCTTCCCTGTGCACCACTACTCTGAGGAGCAGCAAAGTCAAAAAATGGAAACAATAGCAAAAATTCCACTAATCGCCCAACCCTATTACTTCTTACTACAGAGAAAAAGTAGCCTCCGACCCATATGCCAAATGCAAATCCGTGGTAAGTCACCTGTGTGCTGTATTGAGCAAGGTACGAGACGTGGTAAGTGGTCTCGTGGTGGTAGCTACGTTCTTCATGCATGTTTTCCAATTCACCACCAAAGTGTTGAAATTGGGTCATTCCAAGAATTAGCACCTTCCTAATCATCTTAATTCTCTCTATTTTTTCTCAATCTCTCTGGCATACATTACATTTATGCTCTTGTTCCATACTTCCAAGGACTGTCACACTATTAAATTGATCTTCACCCATTTGTCTCCGTCTACTTCGCGTGCATTTCGAACCTTCACCAACTCCTGATGAATTATTGACCGATGTATCTATATGGGCAAGAGACGAGAGAAAGGCTACTATGTTTCTGCAGAACAGCATGCTAAAGGTCAGTCGACGGACTTGATGACAGATACATAGTAAACAATCTAAAGCATCGGTCAAGCCAATATATCCATTTCAACTTGCTCCTGAGAATAATACCTACTCCAAATTCCAAACTCGTGGCACCAACTTATAATACTTTAATTTCGCGGAATTATCGCATGCATGTGTATCAGCAGCTACGCACACTGCGATCACAAATTTGGAAAACCCATTGGACCTAACTTACGAGCAATGCGTTGTCTCTAATCGCTTAGGAATGCAGTCTCCGACCTTTATACCGATTACCGATGCACTACGACTTATTATTTCACGTCTAACTGCGTTCAATAAATAATAGGCAAGGACAGAAGACAGAAGATGTGAGCTTTCTCTCTCATCCTTTTAATGAATAATTTAATTACTTGACTTCCCCTCCCTGTTTTTTGTGCGTGAATAGATTGGCGAATTTCACTCTTGGCTACTTCAGTGTTCATCAGACAACAGGTCATGGCTTGGCATAGAGCTCTCGTTGAAAGCAGGCAGAGGGGTTGCCAATAGAACTAATTGTCTCAATGCGAGTCAAAAGCATGCTTTCTACTAGTGCGGCTTGTTGACAGAAAAAATTATCGAGAATCTTCTTCAACTGAATTACTTAATGAGACCCCTTTGAAGTTGAAAACTATTTACTAGAAATCATTTCATGTCTAAATTAGTTGCTGCTCTTTTCCTGCTCCTTTTTGAAATGTGGATAAGCTGTAATTCTGAGTCAGGAGCTCAATATACAGCAGGATTTATGATTTATCGAGCGTGTAGAGTTGTGGGAGGGGCTAGGAGCCTTTAATCGGTCAGGTGTCAGTTTCCTCCACGTAAGTCCATGCCGTGTGCTCAGGCTCGGATCAAAAGAGATTGAACCCGATCTAATCACTTTCCACGCTTCCATAAAATTCGTTTTGTTTATACGGAAACCCTATTTATGTTCTCACACATGTACTGATACTGAGGCTTGTATGGCATATATGCAGCCAAGAGCAGTCGATCGAGTCTACCTGGCTCGTTGCTCGTTCCGAGGAACTTCTTATTACGGAAATGAAGAGAATATTATTATTATGTATTAGAGAATTACTAACAAACAGAAGTGATTACATCCTCATCTTTCTGCTTGAGGAGCTGAAAGGAAAAGGGGAGATTTGGAGCCAAAGATGCGAATCTCGACAGAAGAGAGTGAAAACGGAAGATAACAGACGAATGCCGGAGAGACTTGAGATCTCGAGTGCCGAAACGCTGCTGCTCCTTGTGCCCAAACCCAAGCCTCACATTTTTGGCTCTGATCTTGAGTGATTCCGTTTATTAGGGAGACACCATTCTTGTGCTCTCTGATGGAGGTATACATGGCCACGCACGACTGGCTTATTATCATTTCCAGGCCTTTTACACTCATTAAATGTGCTCATTGCGCAACGAGCACAACCCCCTGCTTCCCTACCTTTCTCAGCCTCAATGGAAACCCGAGGCTTTTTCTCAGCAAAAACCCGATGTGGCCTTGCTCGAAATTCTTTAGAATTCAGTCATTCTACCTTGATTACAACTGACATTTCAAATCAAAGGCTTGCTAAATTTAGAATCTTACGCTGCAAACTTTTCAAACTTTATTAAATGTCTACAGAATTCCAGTCCAAAGCTCAGCGATTTATAGAAAGGAAAGTTTTACGACATTTAAGCTGAAACTGCGATGAATGGATCAATGCCCGGATGGAACGTAATGCGCGAATACTGCTTTGTATCTGCTAAAAGCACCTGGCACCATTTGTAGTTAAGTGTGAGAGTCTCATGAACATGAAGTGCTGAAAGGGCAAATCCTCCTAATTGCCCAATCCATGCTTTCTGGGATTAGGTGACGCTGAGCTGAGAGCAAAGAGAAACTCCACTACACATGTCCCTAATTGCACAAGTTGATCTGTTGATTGAGTGTCATGGTGTCATGCATGTGGGCGTGAGGGAGATCCGCTCAGAAACGTAATTGCAGATTGAAACGCTGTCTCTAAATTCCTGTCGGATTACTGCACAAAACTTCGGGAACGCTAGAAGCCAGAGTTCAACTGGTAGTGCGAATAGTTACGAAGAAAATCAACCTGTTGTCATGATCGTGAAATGTGGAATGAGATCAACAGTGGTTGAACAGGTAGGCAGATGCGTGGCATTAGAAGAGCACGAGCTTCTGAGTCATGGCCTGACATATCCGGTCAGCCTGGCAAGTGGAATGCAGTTCCTGTACTTAAAAGCAAGGTAGATAAGCCGGTGTCCAGGTGAGTGCATCCTTGGTCGTAGCTGGAAAGTACGGCGGCGTTGCGGCTCAAGTGGCATTGTTGTGAAACTGAGATTAGAGGCACTACAAGTGCCATAGTGAGTGGAGAGCTGGGGCTTATCTGTGGAGAAGAATCTTCCTCAAGTTCTCGAGTGCGATGACCCACAAAGGCACAAAAAATACGACTTCTCATTTCCCAAAGAGGATGTCTCGAAACCTCTTCAACCGAATATCTCTTCATTTACAATTCTGATAGACTAACTTCATGACACACTTTGATGCACACGACTCGGACTTTTTTATCCAGACCCAGAGCTTGCCTTCCCAGGTTTCCCTTCTCCTCGAATAACAAATGGCAGTATCGCCAAATTACATTTCCTTCCTATAAGCTCCACTGAATAAATAATACGGAATTCTGCATTGTTATGATTATTAAGACTACAATGCTCAGACCTATGAATTGAATGATGTTTGCAAGTGAGAGGGGAGAGAGCTCCTGGCAGCCAGATGCCAAATGGAGTCCGAGCCAATAATTGTAACAATTCCAATGAAGTGAAGGGTTCGACTATTCAACGACTTCACTCCCCGGCACACCCTCTTCCATTGGAAAAATCTAATTGTTGAGCACAAGGCTTAGCCACTGCTACTGTTGTTGTTAGGCTGAATTGAATTCCGAATTCAGAGTAAGCAAAATAAAGGCAGCTGAGAAAAAAACACATTAATCAGAAGAAGGAGAGTTGGAAGTGAAACGATTCATCAACGCAATAACTCTAACTTGACCCAATCAAGTCACCTTTCTTCCTAAGCCAAAGCCTATACGTTGCCTTGCTGTAGGCGTAGCACAGTAGTAATGTGACGCTAAACGGCCCAAGCCCTTACCTTGATTTTGGTTTCAGATTTGAGATCTTTGCCAAAAAAAAATTGGTATAAGAAATATAACTCTTTCGGTCAAGATCTTATATCTCGTAGGTGAGAAACTTGTTCGACTTGATCAATTACTGCAGTAGGGTTTCTCTTACTACAGGACAGAAGTGGTAGCGAAAATTGAGCATTTCAAGATCACTAGGCCTTCCCGGTATAAATGAAATCTCAATTAATTCCGTCAATGCTCATAATTGAGTCAGAAAATTGCATTGCGATGAATTATGGCTACTCTATATACAGCTAGTTGCATTATTGTACGTTAATTTTAAAAATTTCTACACATTAATCAATAATTGGATGATGCAGTGTCAAGGTTTCCATTATAAAAACGCTTGTGAACTAACTAGTTTGGCACAGCGGAATCTTGAAAGCAGTTTTCGCTTTCATTCCTTCGTGTAGCTGAAATTCTTATAATGCAATTATCGCATTTGAAAAATGCCGAGGAATTTGTTTACGAAAAAAATGTTGAACTTAAGAGAAAATGCTCCATAAAAAAATCGGATTCGAGAGCAACTTGCATTATTTAACTGTTTCACCATCCGGTGTTGGCTAGCGTGACAGAACCAAGGCTTTTGCATAAGACGGATTGAAACAACGGAGGGTGTAGGAAGTCGCGTTTTCTTGTGTGTCATTCCCATCTTCCCTTATTATGTAGGAGTTGTCTTTTTTTACTGTTTCCATTATATTTCATTTCTGATAGGTCAAGCCATTAGGGGCTGAGGCTACGTGACATTCGGCTTATCCCGTTTTTACTTTTCATGGCAGTTCGGACAGAGCTTGGCAATCCATGAGTCATTGCCATAAGCTCTTCGATGATCATGTCCTGTCATCATTAGAACAACCTACTACGTGTTCTTCCGCAGGGGATTAGCGTAAGGTAACGTTATAGTCAAGGAGATGATGGGAGCGGATTAAATGCCAATGTATTAAATGGAATGCTTAGAGGAACTATAAATAACTCTTGACACTTCGTCTGCTTGGCATTGACCTTATCAAGTACAAACTGCCGTAAGGACAGGTGCAAAGGCGTCGCCTGTTACTTACATGCACAGTGGCGAATTTGCAACTGGGCTGGGCAAACAACTGGCTATACACTGCATCAGGACAAATTATATGCA